>UESW01001384.1:200945-437293 GCA_900491605.1 Calamus simplicifolius | reverse complement strand
CAATTCAATGCTTGAAAATATATATATAAAAATGACGTCTGCTTTTTTTTCAAAAAATTTATGCACACAATATATCATCAATAGTATGTATTTAGGATCAAATACACTCGAGAGCATTATAAGTGTCTTTCGTATATTCACTCAAAATATCAGGTTCTTGGACTTAGTTTAGCTATATTTAAGTTTGATCCACTAAGTTAGTGGATCCTAATTGTAGAATTCCAGCTATCTAATAAAATCAATGAATTTTAATTAAACTCATATTCAATTATTATAATATGATCAGATTGAGTTATTGAGTTTTCAAATATCATGCACGTTCACAGTTTATATTCAAAATATGCGCATGACCTACTTACGGCCGCCATGTTTTATGCATGAATCCTAAAGCAAGCCGGCTTCACATCTCAATCACTCATATTCCTTTTTTTTAATAATTTTTTATTTTGTTTACGTCAGGGAGCAAGTCCACGAACAAAAATAAACCCGAATCCGATAAAAATGCACCAGATCGCTCTATGAAATCCATCCTCCCAGCTTTGTGCCTTCGCTTCGCCCTTCCTTGCTCCTGGCTGCCTTCCTTTCTCTCTCTCTCTCTGCTCCAAATTTACCGAAACCGAAAACCATTTCGGTTCTTTTGTTTCGGGTTTTCATTAATAATTCTGAATTTTATTCCTTCTTTTTTAGCTACTCAATTTACTAATTTCCGGATTCGCTGCTCTTAATGCATCAAAAGTATTTTTTTTTTTTTTTTGCTCTGAATTACTGACTGAATCAAAGTTACTGATTCGACAATTCATATTTTTTTTTCTTTTTTTTTTCTCATATTCTTTTCACCTGGCCACCCCTTCCATTTATCGACAATTGAATTGCCTGGCTTACCACAACCAGCTTAGTATAACGACCGGGCCCACAGGCCCGTTTCGTTACAAGAAAGCAAGAAAGAATTATCATTGGCTAAATTGTAAGTGGATGTATGTTATGAATACATGGCTGTTTATGTGCTATGATTTCATATGTGGATGCTATGCATGAGATGCAGTTATTATGACATTGATGTGATATATTACATGTAATTGTTATTATCACGCCCCAGACCCAATATCGGGCTAGGGTGACAACCCGTCGCGTGCCGGGCACGCAGGCGTCACCATATTTTCAACATAAAGTACATTATAAATAAAACCAAGTCAATTATAATACTAAAAGTTTTGGGCTAATACCCTCACACACCACAATAATAAAGTCTGGGCATCAAGCCCTACACATATGTAATATTGGGGCTACAACAAAATAATGGTCTTGTTTTATTTAACAGAAGATCCATCACCCCACCAATCCATCTTCAACCTCGTGGCTCTGATAAAAACATTGTAGAAATTTTGTGAGCTTACATTCAGTAAGTAACTACGTTATACAGTCAAATCATAGCATAGCAATCAATAAGCATATAAATGATCTGCATGCATAAACATTTCACAATTACTCAAACATGCAATGTAAGTAAACCCACTGAACAATTGCATGTAATATATCACATCAATGTCATAATAACTGCATCTCTCATGCATAGCATCCACATATGAAATTATAGCACATAAACAGCCATGTATTCATAACATACATCTACTTACAATTTAGCCAATGATAATTCTTCACATCACAATTCACAATTTAAACATTTATGAATCAATTATTAATACTGATAACTGGCTTACTTACCTCAGTACGCAATCCAACAGGTATAAATCAGCTATTCGGATGTCTGAGCACCTACAGGATCATTACACAATTAATTTATTAATACGAATGTTAAAATGACCCTTAGGATTTCTACCCAAACTATTTTCACGGGCCCTACTTTGGGCTCGAATATCTCCCACTATACAACCCAAATGGGGAAGTAAAAATACCCCAAGAAAGTAGAATTCACCAAAATTCTAGCCATATAATTATTTTATATTTTTTGGTCCGTTACAGGGCCCAAAACTCTGTCTAAAATGGCCCCATAAAATGGCCCAATAGGTCCAGACCGGCCGGCCCAGCCGGCCCAGCAACAATTACATCCCACGATCCCCTGTTTCTTCCGAAACAGGGGATTGAAAAGACGCCGGCGGCCAGGGCCACCGTCGGCCGAATCCACGGCGGTCCGGCCACCGGAGGCCGGGCCAGAGTCGGCCGCCGCCGCGGCCGGCCACTCTCCCTCTATCTTTCTCTCTAAATCATCCTCTCACTCTCCGATTTCATCCGCTCGGACTGTCACCATGCCGGCGACTTCTCCGGCGAAATTGAGGGCGGTCCGGCCACCATTGGCAGGACCGGAGCCGGCTGTCGCCGTGACTTGCCTCCCCCTTAAATCCATCTTCACCAATTTCATTCAATTCATCTCTAATTTCTTCATTTTCTCTCTAATCGTCCGCACGGCTTCAACTGTGCCGGCGGCACGGCCGGCCACCATGGCCAGCCGGACCTCCACCGAACGCACGCCCAGCGCCGGTGGAGGCGCCAGCCCGAAGCTCAGGCCCGGCGAGGCGGCGAGCACGCCGCCGGGCCTGAACCAACCGACGGAAGCCAGTTTGGCTTCCATCACCGCATGAGAGAGAGGCCGATTGGCCCTCTCTCTCTCCTCTTTCATTCACGCCACTACTCCACCGGATGCTGCCCATGGTGCTGGCGGAGTCACCGGCCGGAGCTCGGCCCGGCGAGGCGGCGGGCATGCCGCCGGGCCCGAACCGACGCACGACCGGTTAGCTTCCTCACAGCACTCCCTGTTACACTCTCTCACGATCTCTCTGCGATTCTTTCTCTCTCTTTCTTCCTCTCCTCTCTCTCTCTCCTCTTCCTCTTTCTTTCATGGCAACTCTCTCTCCCTCTCTAGCACTAAGAGGATGGGCAGAGAATTACCTGGAGGGGACGCGGACTCTGAGCACCAGGAGGGAGGGCACCCCCTGCCTTTTTAATGTCGCAGCGAGACGCTTCGGTTATGAGATCTGGAGAACCAAAGCGTCATCGCTGCGAGCGAAGCATTGCTCAACACATTAAATTAACCCAGACCTGGTTCACATGAACCGGGTTAATTAACTCAAACCTGGTTCGCATGAACCGGGTTAGAATTAACCTAAACCTGGTTCGTAGGAACCGGGTACTACTCCTCCCCCCTTATAAGAATTTCGTCCTCAAAATTGATATACATCCAATAGAATATAGAATCCAAATTTTCCCTCCATAATCAATTAAATTTCATTAAAGTCACGGTCATCGATACATCATTGATCTGTAATAAGATACAAATAATTGAGGATGTTTCTTTTTCATTTTCTCTTAGACTCCCAAATAATCTCCCTCTCAAAATAATTATTCCGCTAAACTTTGACATAAGGAATACTTGCACAACATGATCTTCATAGGTCAATTCTTTCTTAAGCTAAATTGGTTAAGTTCTAACACATAGCGGGGTTTGAAATACACCTCCTCAGTCCATAAAGATATGAAACACATTGAATACCCCAAAGAGTAATGAAGACAGTGCTAAGCTATAAGCCACCTCCTTTATTTTGATCAAAATCTCAAATGGTCCAATGTATTGTGGCTCAAATCACCTCTAGACACAAATCTCATCACGTCATTAGTTAGTAAAATTTCAAATGATCTTCAACCTGAAATTTCAAATCTTTCTGTTTAACATCAACATAATTTTTCTATTAACTCAGAGCTACATGAAGCTGCTTTAATACTTTCTCATATTTGTTAAACCAGCTCAGTAATCAAAATTTTCTCTCTCACACTTCATCTCAATAAAATTTACACCTTTTATCATAGACAACAAATGAATCCATTTGAATGTTGGCTTGGTAATCAATAAATAAGCAATTTCACTCAGGATATGTAGCTATACCAAGCACTTTCTAAATTCATCACATAGGCTCGCAGTATATCATCAAAATCTAATTGGTTCATGCAGATTGTCCATCTATTTGAGGGTGGAAGGCTGGGCAGAAATTCAGCTTAATTCCCAAAGCTTTATGAAGACATCATCAAATTAGGAGAGTAAGACAAATGGATACAAACTCAATTTATGCGGTTTACCATTAACCAAGAACAAATATTAACATTTAACCCACTAAAATTTCATCCTCAAAATTAAATGTCCACAAATTTTGTACCATTAAAGATACTCACTAGTAAACTTTTATTTCATTCTCAAGTACCCAAATGACATGTCCAACATCAACAATTAATTTGATCTTTTTACCAAAAAATTAAATTCCTTAAGAAGTATTTCTTTCCTATCATCCTTAACTTCTCACAACACAATCATCATAAATATCATAGGGTCCATCATATGTATTATGTCATCCATTCTTAAGGTTAGTAACACATCAGGTACTCTTAATTCCTCGATAAGACAGTTCCAAGTTCTTTTGAATTAAATATAAGATAGTTTCCTTCCAATGCTCTCTCAACTCATAAATAGTTGAATATGCCACTAATCATGACGACACTTATCATATATACTCGGTTTCACTCTTGAATACTTCAAGCTAACATCAATGAACATTAAGCCAATCATTTAGGATATTTTCATAATTATCATAATCAACTAATTTAATTTCTTTGAATAATAGTGCCATCATTAATCATCAGTATGATTAATTTATCTCCTTCATAATTGTCAATAATACCACCATAACCAATCAATTTCTCTTGAATAGGTCAGTATATCCTCAATAAATAACGCAATTTAAATGATTCAAATTCTTGAATCGATTATTTCGTTACTAATGATTATCAAAATCATCTATAGATTATGCAATGTCTCATGCCATAACATGACCAACTAATTTAACCCTTCAAATATCTTAAAGTGACTTCACTAATCTAGCTCAGATGGATACAAGACTTATAAGATCAATTAAGATTGAAAATGCACTTACCATCCAAAGACATAATTAGAAAATTATAGTGATCTCATCATGACTTGAAAGTGATATAACATGTATCCTTAACCATATCCATAATTGATAAAATCATCTCCCTCCTTTTTCCTTGAAAATAGATATGCCACTCATGGCTGATTGATAATTTATCCATCTTGGAGAAAGATATCGACATAGGAATCATGAAGAAAGGCAAAATAACTTAATGAACAGATATCTTGATTTAGAAATCTATTGACAGATAAAATTTCCATGAAATTCTTTATCAGTGGAGTTTATCTTATTCTCATTATTGCCAAAATCTTTCACTTTCTACTATCAAATATTTGATCATGCATAGCCAAAATTAGTTCTAAAGTCTACTATTCTCAAACTTAAACAATAATTATCTCAGAATTTAAAATTTTATATTCTCCTAAATGGCCCATCATGACATAATATGCATTCAACTATTTCGTTAGCATCAATATCAACCATCATCTCATCTAGCAAATTAACAATCAGTTTTGAACATGCAATATCCATAATAAAAGTTCTCTTAGTAAAATTCACTATATATTTATCCATCCAGACTCAAATTCAGAAAGTACTCAATTGTAATTAATCAAAAACATGTAATTAACTATTCCATTTCCAAAATATCATCAATATTAATCATCCCTATAACCAGCAGATTAGCTCATAATCTTAAACTTACAATATCAACAATGTAAGTTCCACAATTAAAAATTCATTATATACATCCACATTCAAATTTAGATTTACTAACTCCAAATCCACATATCAACACAATTGCAATATGGACATAATAGTGTTATCTTAGTCATATTAGTCATCAATTGAAATTTTCAACCACTATATATATTCCATATATTCATCTATCTTTTATTGCATATCCAATTAAAATTTCATCTCCCATATTATTTAAGGTCTGAAACTGTTACGAATCATTTCCAACAAGTTTAATTGAGCTAAAACCTCTAGAAGCCCCTTGACCACCCCATTGGTCAAGGTCACCAGCTTGGGAGTCTCACAATATCATTGGCTTGCGATGGTTCATTCTTAATCCCTATCAAATTTGTAATTCAATTAATATCTTGATAAACTTTAAATTTCAAGCTTCCAAAGCATAATTCATGAAATTCCTTGAAAGTCATAATTGTCTCAATGCCATCCAAGTTTTTTCCTAGAGTGTCAAGTTTCCCTAGGTATAATGTCATCAAAATGTTCTCTACGTGTTATCATGTCAATATGTCTGTGTCCCTAAGGTCATAACTGTTATCATGTCAATATGTCCGTGTCCCTAGGTCATAACTGTTATCATGTCAATATGTCTGTGTGCCAAAATTTTTGAGCTAGGGTGACCCAAAAAATTTTGAGCTAGGGTGACAACCCGCCGCGTGCTGGGCACGCAAGGCGTCCCGAAACATGACACTGAATTCAAGAAAAGCAACAACCTATATATCATTCAAGTCCATGACTTTAATACAATCCATAACTAAAGATTTGGGCTACAAGCCCTACACATAAGCATTACTGGGGTTACATCAACATATAAATCCACTTTATTTTAAATAGAAGCTCCAACGAACCTATGGTTCCTTACACACCACAATAATAAAGTCTGGGCATCAAGCCCTACACATATGTAATATTGGGGCTACAACAAAATATGGTCTTGTTTTATTTAATAGAAGATCCATCACCCCACCAATCCATCTTCAACCTCGTGGCTCTGATAAAAACATTGTAAGAATTTTGTGAGCTTACACTCAGTAAGTAAACCGCGTTATACAGTCAAATCATAGCATAGCAATCAATAAGCATATAAATGATCTGCATGCATAAACATTTCACAATTACTCAAACATGCAATGTAAGTAAACCCACTGTTTATACTCTCAATAGTAACTGAAAATGTGACCCACGGCCCTGCAATATCTCAATAATGTACCAACAGGCATCCCCCTACTGAAAGGGTCGAAATACCATAGTGTACCAACAAGTATCCCCCCCTACTGAAAGGGTCAAAATGCTATAGTATACTAACAAGTATCCCCCCTACTGAAGTAGGGTCAAAATACCATAGTATACTAACAAGTATCCCCCTACTGAAGTAGGGTCGAAATACCATAGTATACTAACAAGTATCCCCCCTACTGAAGTAGGGTCGAAATACTAGGGTCACGCCATGTCGAAATCCACCAGAACAAGTCCTCTAGACTGTGTGTGGTATGATAGGATAAAGGAGAACCGCGGCGACACATAACAGTACCTCACATCACATGCACTCATCATGTCAATAACAACTCAATATTGCATGAAAAGTGGATTATACCTACTAAACAATTGCATGTAATATATCACATCAATGTCATAATAACTGCATCTCTCATGCATAGCATCCACATATGAAATCATAGCACATAAACAGCCATGTATTCATAATATACATCTACTTACAATTTAGCCAATGACAATTCTTCACATCACAATTCACAATTTAAACATTCATGAATCAATTATTAAATACTGATAACTGGCTTACTTACCTCAGTACGCAATCCAACAGGTATAAATCAGCTATTCAGATGTCTGAGCACCTACAGGATCATTACACAATTAATTTATTAGAATACGAATGTTAAATGACCCTTAGGATTTCTACCCAAACTATTTCACGGGCCCTACTTTGGGCTCGAATATCTCCCACTATACAAACCCAAATGGGGAAGTAAAATACCCCGTGAAACTAGAATTCATCCAGATTCTAGCCATAATTATTTTTCTAATCTCGACCCATTACAAGGCCCAAAAAAAGCCCAAAATTGGCTCACAGCACAGCCCAAAAGGCCTGAACCGGCCGGCCCAGCCGGCCCGGTTCAATCCTTATCCCTCCAATCCCCTGTTTCACCGAACAGGGGACGGGCACATAGCCGCGGCCGGGCCGCCGCCGGCCAAATTGAGGGCAGCCCGGCCGCCGGTGGCCGGGCCAGAGCCGGCCGCCGCCGCGGCCGGCCGCCAAATCCCTTCCCTCTCCCTCAATTTCTCTCAGCGTCAACAACTCACCCGCGCGGCACAGAGCTGTGCCGGCGGCTCGGCCAGGCCACCTTGGCCGGCCGGACCTCCACCGGACGCACGCCCGGCGCCGGTGGAGGCGACAGGTTAACGCTCGGGCCCGGCGAGGCGGCGAGCACGCCGCCGGGCCCAAACCAACCGGCGGAAGCCGGTTGGCCGCCACCGTGCGAGAGGAGGGCCAATTGGCCCTCTCTCTCTCTCTCTCCACCACCACCCCGCCGGATGCCTCCCCGGCGCCGGCGGGGTCACCGGCCAAGGCTCAGGCCCGGCTAGGTGGCGAGCATGCCGCCGGGCCTGAACCAAGTGGATCGACCGGCTGCATCCTTCTCTCTGACCCGCTGTCTCTCTTTCTCACGCTCTCTCTCTCTCTCTCATGCCCGCTCTCTCTCTCTCCCTATCTCAGTGGATCTGGGAGTTTACCTTATGGGAAATGGATGCCAGAATGATGGAGGGAGTCCCCCCTCCATCACGTATTTAATCCCCCTCGTGCAACGCTTCGGTTTAAAGATCCGGGCAAACGAAACGCTCAGCTAAAAACGAAGCGTTGCACAACACAGTGTCAGACCTGAACCTGGTTCACATGAACCGGGAACCGGGTACTACATCCTCCCCTCCTTATAAAAATTTCGGCCTCAAAATTGAAACATGACCCCATAACTACGGATTAATCAAACTAATCAAAAGTCAACAATCTTAGATAGAAAATTTACCTTCAAATAAATGAGGATACTTCTTATTAATTTCTTCCTCTAGCTCCCAAGTAGCCTCCCTCTCAGAGTGATTATTCCACTGAACTTTGACATAAGGGATGGTACGATGCCTCAGAATCTGATCCTTGCGGTCCATGATACGCACAGGATGCTCCTCATACGATAAATCCTTTCTCAACTGAATAGGTTCATAAGCTATGACATGACTGGGATCTGAAACATATTTCCTCAGCATGGATACATGGAATACATTATGAACACCAGATAAGATCGGAGGCAGTGCTAAGCTGTAAGCAACCTCCCCAACTCTACTCAAGATCTCAAAGGGTCCAATATAGCGTGGATATCGGGCTAGGGTGACAACCCGCCGCGTGCCGGGCATGCAAGGCGTCACCATATTTTTCAACATAAAGTACCATTATAATAAAACCAAGTCAATTACAATAATAAAGTTTTGGGCTAATACCCTCACACACCACAATAATAAAGTCTGGGCATCAAGCCCTACACATATGCATTACTGGGGTTACATCAACATATGAATCCACTTTATTTAAATAGAAGCTCCAACGAACCTATGGTTCCTTACACACCACAATAATATAGTCTGAAACTGCTACGAATCATTTCCAACAAGTTTAATGGAGCTAAACTTTTAGAAGCCCCGGCCGCCGCCGCGGCCGGCCGCCAAACTATTTGGCCGGCGGCGGCCCCGGCCGCCGGCTATGTGCCTGTCCCCTGTTCGGTGAAACAGGGGATCGGGAGGGATAAGGATTGAACCGGGCCGACTGGGCCGGCCGGTTCAGGCCTTTTGGGCCGTTCTGTGAGCCAATTTTGGGCTAGTTTTTTTGGGCCTTGTAACGGGCCGGGATTAGAAAAATAATTATGGCTAGAATCTGGGTGAATTCTAGTTTCACGGGGTATTTTTACTTCCCCATTTGTGTTGTATAGTGGGAGATATTCGAACCCAAAGTAGGGCCCGTGAATTAGTTTGGGTAGAAATCCTAAGGGTCATTTTAACATTCGTATTCTAATAAATTAATTGTGTAATGATCCTGTAGGTGCTCAGACATCCGAATAGCTGATTTATACCTGTTGGATTGCGTACTGAGGTAAGTAAGCCAGTTATCAGTATTTAATAATTGATTCATGAATGTTTAAATTGTGAATTGTGATGTGAAGAATTGTCATTGGCTAAATTGTAAGTAGATGTATATTATGAATACATGGCTGTTTATGTGCTATGATTTTATATGTGGATGCTATGCATGAGAGATGCAGTTATTATGACATTGATGTGATATATTACATGCAATTGTTCAGTAGGTATAATCCACTGTTTATGCAATATTGAGTTGTTATTGACATGATGAGTGCATGTGATGTGAGGTACTGTTATGTGTCGCCGCGGTTCTCCTTTATCCTGTCATACCACACACGTCTAGAGGACGTGTTCTGGTGGATTTCGACATGGCGTGACCCTAGTATTTTGACCCTACTTCAGTAGGGGGGATACTTGTTAGTATACTATGGTATTTCGACCCTACTTCAGTAGGGGGGATACTTGTTAGTATACTATAGCATTTCGACCCTTTCAGTAGGGGGGGATACTTGTTGGTACACTATGGTATTTTGACCCTTTCAGTAGGGGGGATGCCTGTTGGTACATTATTGAGATATTGCAGGGCCGTGGGTCACATTTTCAGTTACCATTGAGAGTATAAACAGTGGGTTTACTTACATTGCATGTTTGAGTAATTGTGAAATGTTTATGCATGCAGATCATTTATATGCTTATTGATTGCTATGCTATGATTTGACTGTATAACGTGGTTTACTTACTGAGTGTAAGCTCACAAAATTCTTACAATGTTTTTATTAGAGCCACGAGGTTGAAGATGGATTGGTGGGGTGATAGATCTTCTATTAAATAAAACAAGACCATTATTTTGTTGTAGCCCCAATATTACATATGTGTAGGGCTTGATGCCCAGACTTTATTATTGTGGTGTGTGAGGGTATTAGCCCAAAACTTTTAGTATTGTAATTGACTTGGTTTTATTTATAATGGTACTTTATGTTGAAAAATATGGTGACGCCTTGCGTGCCCGGCACGCGACGGGTTGTCATCCTAGCTCGATATTGGGTCTGGGGCGTGACAGCTTTTATGGTATCAGAGCCATGCACCAGTCGAAAGTGCAGGAGCTAAGTGCCATACAGGGCAAAGTGCTACATCCATGGGGGATGGGAGCCACCTCTTGAACCTATGGGGGCCACCTCTAGAATCCTGCCTGCCTGGTGGTTGTGATCAATTGCCCCTGACGATGAGGATGTCGCCTCTGTAAGGGGGTAGATTGTGATGCCCCTCCCAATAGTCCCACATTGAGAAATTAGGAATTGGTTGAGTGGTTTATAACCAGTTAAGCAAGAAGGACAAGGCACCAATTGGATCTCTTTTGGGCCGTAGTGGCCCAAGTTGGTGTGGACCTTGTTCGTCTTGCTTTCTTGTAACGAAACGGGCCTATGGGAAGGTGATTTGAGCCACAATACATTGGACCATTTGAGATTTTGATCAAAATAAAGGAGGTGGCTTATAGCTTAGCACTGTCTTCATTACTCTTTGGGGTATTCAATGTGTTTCATATCTTTATGACTGAAGAGGTGTATTTCAAAACCCCTCTATGTGTTAGAACTTAACCAATTTAGCTTAAGAAGAATTGACCTATGAAGATCATGTTGTGCAAGTATTCCTTATGTCAAAGTTTAGCGGAATAATTATTCTGAGAGGGAGATTATTTGGGAGTCTAAGGAGAAAATGAAAAGAAACATCCTCAATTATTTGTATCTTATTACAGGCCATCGGAGGCCGGGCCAGAGCCGGCCGCCGCCGCGGCCGGCCACTCTCCCTCTATCTTTCTCTCTAAATCATCCTCTCACTCTCCGATTTCATCCACTCGGACTGTCACCATGCGGCGACTTCTCCGGCGAAATTGGGGGCGGTCCGGCCACCATTGGCCGGACCGGAGCCGGCTGTCGCCGTGACTTGCCTCCCCCTTAAATCCATCTTCATCAATTTCATTCAATTCATCTCTAATTTCTTCATTTTCTCTCTAATCGTCCGCACAGCTTCAACTGTGCCGGCGGCACGGCCGGCCACCATGGCCGGCTAGACCTCCACCGGACGCACACCCGGCGCCGGTGGAGGCGCCAGCCCGAAGCTCAGGCCCGGCGAGGCGGCGAGCACGCCGCCGGGCCTGAACCAACCGATCGTCACCGCATGAGAGAGAGGCCGATTGGCCCTCTCTCTCTCCTCTTTCACCGCCACTACTCCGCTAGACGCTGCCCATGGTGCCGGCGGAGTCACCGGCCGGAGGTCGGGCCCGGCGAGGCGGCGGGCACGCCGCCGGGCCCGAACCGACGCATGGCCGATTAGCTTCCTCACAGCACTCCCTGTTACACTCTCTCACGATCTCTCTGCGATTCTTTCTCTCTCTCTTTCTTCCTCTCTCCTGATACTCTCTCTCTTCCTCTTTCTCCCATGGCAACTCTCTCTCTCTCTCTAGCACTAAGAGGATGGGCAGAGAATTACCTAGAGGGGACGCGGACTCTGAGCACCAGGAGGGAGGGCACCCCCTGCCTTTTTAATGTCGCAGCTAGACGCTTCGGTTATGAGATCTGGAGAACCAAAGCGTCATCGCTGCAAGCGAAGCGTTGCTCAACACATTAAATTAACCCAGACCTGGTTCACATGAACCGGGTTAGAATTAACTCAAACCTGGTTTGCATGAACCGGGTTAGAATTAACCTAAACCTGGTTCGTAGGAACCGGGTACTACATCCTCTCCCTCTATCTTTCTCTCTAAATCATCCTCTCACTCTCCGATTTCATCCGCTCGGACTGTCACCATGCCGGCGACTTCTCCAGCAAAATTGGGGGCGGTCCGGCCACCATTGGCCAGACCGGAGATGGCTGTCGCCGTGACTTGCCTCCCCCTTAAATCCATCTTCATCAATTTCATTCAATTCATCTCTAATTTCTTCATTTTCTCTCTAATCGTCCGCACGGCTTCAACTGTGCCGGCGGCACGGCCGGCCACCATGGCCGGCCGGACCTCCACCGGACGCACGCCCGGAGCCGATGGAGGCGCCAGCCCGAAGCTCAGGCCCGGCGAGGCGGCGAGCACGCCGCCGGGCCTGAACCAACCGACGGATTCCGTCACCGCATGAGAGAGAGGCCGATTGGCCCTCTCTCTCTCCTCTTTCACCGCCACTACTCCGCCGAATGCTGCCCATGGTGCCAGCGGAGTCACCGGCCGAAGCTTGGGCCCAGCGAGGCGGCGGGCACGCCGCCGGGCCCGAACCGACGCACGGCTGGTTAGCTTCCTCACAGCACTCCCTTTTACACTCTCTCACGATCTCTCTGCGATTCTTTCTCTCTCTCTTTCTTCCTCTCTCCTGATACTCTCTCTCTTCCTCTTTCTCCCATGGCAACTCTCTCTCTCTCTAGCACTAAGAGGATGGGCAGAGAATTACCTGGAGGGGACGCGGACTCTGAGCATCAGGAGGGAGGGCACTCCCTACCTTTTTAATGTCGCAGCGAGACGCTTCGGTTATGAGATCTGGAGAACCAAAGCGTCATCGCTGCGAGCGAAGCGTTTCTCAACACATTAAATTAACCCAGACCTGGTTCACATGAACCGGGTTAGAATTAACTCAAACCTGGTTCGCATGAACCGGGTTAGAATTAACCTAAACCTGGTTCATAGGAACCGGGTACTACACTTAGAAAGTCTGAATTTTCCTCTCAAATCTTCACCACTTCATCTCTTTATTTTTACTAAATCTTTGACCTCTTCCATCACCGTCTTCTCTCTACTCATCTTCCAGTTTCGGACTCTTGCGTGGAAGTTCTTTTCAAATGGTAAGAGCCGGTTTCTCTGCCGTGTTGATGGTGTTTTTGGTGGGACTTGGTCCATGGTGGAGCATCCACTCTCTGGAATCAAAGGAAGAGAGACTTCTAGTTGGCATGACCATCGTCCCAAATGCAAAGGCCTCGGGGCAGGCAAGTCCACTACCTTAATATAAAACAACTATTTTATTATTCGTTTATAATCTCATTCTCTAACGTTGGCCCGCATGATTTGATTCGTCTTCCTTTTATTATTATTTACTTAGTTTTCATGTTATTAATTATTGACGCCAAGTCACTTTCCTCGAGCGCACGAAAAACGGACGTCCTCCTCGCCGAACTCCTGCAAAAAAAGTCCTCGAAGATCGGATGCTCCGGTGGGGACCCTCCGACGCTCAAGTTAGTCACTCTGGGCAACAGCCGTGAGCTTGAGGAAGCTCGAAAGAGAAAGAGAGAGAGAGGCTCAAAGAAGAGCTCTCTCTGTGAGCGTTAAGGAGTATAATGAGTTCGTTACCTGGTCAGGGGTCCCTCTTACCCATTTTATAGATGCTTAAGAGTTTGTCTGGCTTGAGTGGTTGAGGCTCCATAATGATGACTTTGATGGATGAAGTGTCAGAACTGATGTCCATGAAGCATGGGGTGTTGCCACTAGTCAGAGCATTAATTGATGTCCGTGAAGCATGGGATACTGCAGGGCATGGCCGACCGCTACGGCGCTTGCCAGACGTGTCCCCTACGTCATCTTTTTTTTTTTGCATTCCTGCGCGGGCAACGATGGGTGATAAAGTTAGGCATGCGGGTCCCAAGGTGCAGCCATTGGGGCAGAAGATATAGTTTGGAGTTGAAGCCAGTTGTCCCTTGTAAAGTATTGATTATAAAGTGCTTGCATGGCACAGTTCATGCCCTTGGATGAGCTTCAGAGAAGGCTGTGGGTGAACACTTGCATGGCACTGTTCACTTGCATGGCACTATTCATGATGGCCGATACTGTTCATGGTGGTCGACACTGTCCATGGCCGACACCGTTCATGGCCGACACTGTTCATGATGGCCGACACTGTCCATGGTGGCCAACACTGTCCATGGTCGACACTGTTCATGGTGGCCGACACTGTCCATGGCCAACACTGTCCATGGCCGACACTGTTCATGGTAGCTGACACTGTCCATGGCCCACACTGTTCATGGTGCCCGACACTGTCCATGGCCGACACTGTTCTTGGTGGCCGACACTGTTCATGGTGGCTGACACTGTCCATGGCCAACACTGTTCATGGCCGATACTGTTCATGGTGGCCGACACTATTCTTGGTGGCCGACACTGTTCATGGCCGAGGCCGAGGCCGAGCTGGCTCCATGTGGAGGAGAGAGAAAAGGTGGCAGACTTAGAGAGGCCACCTTGGACTTGTTGGGCCCACAGAGGAAAGGTCGATTCACTAAGGTAGAGCCCAGATGTTGTCATAGTGTCCTATGGCGGGCCCATTGGCCCCATCAGATGCCCCCCACACTCCTTGAGCTTGTATGCCCTGTGTCAATTAAGCGAAAGGAGTGTAGAACTCTTTACCTTCGCGCCTGCCCTTTCATGTTAGCTTTAACTGTGATTCCTTCAAGATAGGAAAACTCCTCTCCTTTTGTGATGCCTTGTGTAGACACCTTCACGCTCTTTGGAGCCATGCTTTTTGCTTGTTCAAAAACTTTAAGCAAAGTTTGATGGTAAGTTGGTTACCTTTGACTGGCAGCCAGTAATCCCCTCCCGATGCATAGCTCGGAAGTGAATGCCCGTTAGCTGTGAGTCAGGAGTTGACCTCTCCCGGCTGTGAGCTAGTTGGGTCTTCTTCTCTTGTCATAAAATTTGAAGGTGGGTGCCCGTCAACTGTGAGCTGAGGAGTTGGCCTCTCCCAGCTGTGAGTTGTCTTGGGGCTTTCTGATGGCTGAAAGTAACCAGCAATGTGCTGCAAGTATATAATTTAGATAAATGTCTTAATCGATTGGCCATTGGCCGTTGATACAGAGTTGAAACCATTGAGGCTGAAATGAAGCCGTTGAGACTACGATGATGCCATTAAGGCAGAGGGAGCCGTTGAGGTCGATTGGCCATTTGATATTGATTCAGTTTTTGGCTTTTGGTGCTAAGCTGGCCTCGGGCTTGAGTGTCGATGGTTCATCGGGCTTTGAGTGCCGGCCGGAGTCGGGCTTGTTGTTGAAAGCCGATAGTTCACCGCTCTGCCAGTGGCACACTGGGCTTCGTGCCTGGCTGACCTAGGGATTTTTGTGCCGACCGGGGTCGGGCTTTAGTTGTTGAGAGCCGATGGTACATCACTCTGCCAGTGGCACACTAGGCTTTGTGCCTGGCTGACCCAGGGCTTTTTGTGCCGACTGGGGTCGTGCTTTAGTTGTTGAGAACCGATGGTACATCGCTCTGTCGGTGGCACACTGGGCTTCATGCCTGGCTGACTTAGCGCTTTTTGTGCTGACTGGGGTTGGGCTTTAGTTGTTGAGAGTCGATGGTACATCGCTCTGCCAGTGGTACACTGGGCTTTGTGCCTGGCTGACCCAGGGCTTTTTGTGCTGACCGGGGTCGGGCTTTAGTTATTGAGAGCCGATGGTACATCGCTCTGCTAGTGGCACACTGGGCTTTGTGCCTGGCTGACCCAGGGCTTTTTGTGCCAATCGGGGTCGGGCTTTAGTTGTTGAGAGCCGATAGTACATCACTCTGCCAGTGGTACACCGAGCTTTGTGCCTGGCTGAACTGGGGCTTTTTGTGCCGATCGGGGTCAGGCTTTAGTTGTTGAGAGCCGATGGTACATCGCTCTGCCAGTGGCACACTGGGCTTCATGCCTGGCTGACCCAGGGCTTTTTGTGCCGACCGGGGTCGGGCTTTAGTTGTTGAGAGCCGATGGTACATCGCTCTGCCAGTGGTACACTGGGCTTATGGTGCCGGCGCTTGGGCCAACCGAGGCCTTCCCTGCTGGACCCGGGCTTATGGACGCCAAAGCGAGGTTGGCCTTGGATGTTGATGCAAGGTAGATCTTTCCTGCATGACATTTTTAAGTATTAATGAAAGAAAACTATCTTAAGTGCAATGTACTTAGCTCTTGTAGCTCCCATGTTTTCCTTTTGCGGGTTTGAGCACTTCTGTCCGCTGGTGATCTGCCCCCTAGGGAATCATGTTAGTTGGATTGGAGGTGTCGTTGCCCTTACTTGGGCCTTCCCTCGTATTGGAGGCCAGGACGAGATGTCTGTGGCCGGGAAGAAGCTAGAAACCGGGATAAAGCTGGAGGCCGTTGAGGAAAGCCTCGACAGTTGGTGGTCGTTGAAGACGAGTGGCTGGAAGAGTCAATCGAGGACGTTGCTGAGAGTTGATATCAGCGGAGTAAAAAGGCCGACAGAGTTGTTAAGAGGGCCATTTGCCTAGTTCTTTTCTTGAAGAGATTGATTGCCCTCGGTGCTGAAGCTTGAGAGCAGCTAGAACGAAATCCGTAAAAGGCTTTTGGGTGTAATAGAGAGAAGGAGAGAGAGGAAAGTTGGAGTCAACAGTCAAAGCCTTTTGTCCTCATCTTTCTTCTTGCATTAATTGCAACAACACCTCTCGGCTTACTTCCATCAGAAATTGAAATGCCCATAAATGCTTGAGGTGACGGATAATGTCTCAAGTTCATCCCTTTTGGAAATTACTCTGCTACCCATGTCGCAGTCTACCTCTGGCTGATTGTTGAGCCTTTGAGTGAGCTCTTCCAGCCGCCGGTGTTATTCATCCAGATGCTTCCTCATCTAAGCACCAGATAATTGAGGGGAGGAGTGGCTGCTTGAGCAGGGGGTAGGAGACTGCAGTCTCTTGAAAGCTTCACGATGGTGGTGCTTAGATGGCGCATGATAGTGATAACTTCTCCCTGAAGAGATTTTCTGCAGATGAATCATTGACTAACGAGTGCAGCTATCACGAGTGATGTGAGAAGCTTGGGCTACTGCTGAGTGGCCACCGAACGTTGCTTCTGCAGTTCATGAACTGCTGCATTCAAGGCTTGAACTTGTTGATTTAAGATGGCCAACTGGTTAATTAGAGCAGTTGAGGTTGGTGGTGAAGGAGCAGAGAGGGTGGCCTTTTGCTGCCTAGTGCGATGTGGATGCCTCCCAGCACGATTGGTGAGAACCTTCGGCATGCGCATCACCACCATAGCTATCTTAGAGGGGACGAAGACTTATAGCTCAAGAAGACAGAGCTTTCTTTCCTTCAGTGCGTCCCCCTACCTGGCGCGCCAATCTATTGACGCCAAGTCACTTTCCTCGAGCGCAGGGGAAACGGACGTCCTCCTCGTCGGACTCCTGCAAGAAAAGTCCCCGGAGATCGGATGCTCCGGTGGGGACCCTCTGATGCTCAAGTTAGTCACTCTAGGCAACAGTCGTGAGCTTGAGGAAGCTCGAAAGAGAAAGAGAGAGAGGCTCAAAGAATGAGCTCTCTCTGTGAGCGTTTAGGAGTGTAATGAGTTCGTTACCTGGTCGGGGGTCCCTCTTACCCATTTTATAGACGCTTAAGAGTTTGTCTGGCTTGAGTGGTTGAGGCTCAATAATGATGACTTTGATGGGTGAAGTGTCAGAACTGATGTCCGTGAAGCATGGGGTGCTGCCACTAGTCAGAGCATTAATTGATGTCCATGAAGCATGGGGTGCTACAGGGCATGGCCGACCGCTACGACGCTTGCCAGACGTGTCCCCTACGTCATCTTTTTTTTCTTTGGCATTCCTACGCGGGCAATGATGGGTGATAAAGTTAGGCATGCGGGTCCCAAGGTGCAGCCGTTGGGGCAGAAGATGTAGTTTGGAGTTGAAGCTAGCTGTCCCTTGTAGAGTATTGATTATAAAGTGCTTGCATGACACTATTCATGCCCTTGGATGAGCTTCAGAGAAGGTTGTGGGTGAACACTTGCATGACACTGTTCACTTGCATGACACTGTCCATGGTGGCCGACACTGTTCATGGCCGACACTATTCATGGTGGCCGACACTGTCCATGGTGGCCGACACTGTCCATGGCCGACATTGTTCATGGTGGTCGATAGTGTTCATGGTGGCCGACACTGTTCATGGCCGAGGCTGAGGCCGAGCTGGCTCCATATGGAGAAGAGAGAAAAGGTGACAGACTCAGGGAGGTCATCTTGGACTTGTTGGGCCCGCGGAGGAAAAGCCGATTGACTAAGGTTAAGCCCATATGTTGTCATAATGACCTATGGGGGGCCCACTGGCCCCATCATTAATCTTTGCAGTTTGTCTGGATGGGAACTCCCCTGCATACCACCTCCACGAAGGATCCGGTGCCGGCGCCAGCAACTGGCTCCTCTAGTTCGAGGTGAGGAGATACTCGATCAACGCCGTTGGATCAAAATCGGACGGGTCAGAAATCTCTACGAGGTACGTCGAGCCGAACCGTCTGATCTGATGGAATTCGTCTCTGATGCAGGGAGGAGGGTGGTGCCAAAGCGTCGAATCGTGTTTGGAGAGATCGACGACCCGGCGTGGATCCACGAAGTACATGAGCAAGGAGGAGGTGTTCTCCGGCATCCTCAGCAACGATTTCTCCATGAACCCGGGTAAGTCCTGGGACCGTTCCATTTCAGTCACAGCCGTTGATGCCGGGATAAATCTTGTCCGAACCGTCCTTTTGTTGCCGTTGGATGGGCGGGGAGGGCCGGTTAGAAAAAAGAAAGGTCCTTTCCGGTTGGGTTATTTTTGCCTCTAAAGTACACGAAACCGACAGAGGGGTCGAAGGGAGGAGTGATTGCTCTGGAATTTTATGGAGTCGGTTGATAACTAAAAAGCGTCCAATTGAAGGTAGGTGGAGGACGAGGGTCTAACAGCCTTGCCTTTTTATATTCTCGACATTTATTGCTGTTAAGTTTGGAGGGCCCCGCTGGCCATGCTTTTCCGTCTTAACTCCGTAAACGGAGAATCTTTCATCCCATATTCATAGTAAATGATAAATTTCAATCTCACCTCCACCTCCGGCATTTATAAACTTTCAGCTAAAATTTATGGAAATAATTTTATATGTATCAAAATATATAAAATATATAAATATTTATAAATAATGCAGAAATGGGATGAATGGGATAGGACTCTATTTATTTGTTTTATTCTGTTACCGTCAATAAAGCTAAAAATAACCTTCATCTTTATCTCTATAAAAAAAAAAAATTCATCCGAAATGAAACTTCACTTTATGAATTAAGATTATATCCTTATGCTTTAGCATTTGTTTTGCTATTCTTAACATTTATTGTTACTTTCTCCTATCATCTTTGAAAATGATTTTTTTAAATTTCCATCGGTATCCCAATGGATGATGATAAAATTTTATCCCTATTCTATATCCTGCGCCACCTACCTTTCCCTCACCTTTCCCTCACCCAATGATATATGAAGAGAGAAAGAAAGAAGTATTTATAATATATATATTATATATGTAAATTTAGTTATATTAGGATGTAGTTAAACACATAATTCGATTACCTTTTTAACCCTTGATTCACGTGGATTCTAAAATTATTTCATCTTTTTTATTTTTTTTATCATTGAAATTCGTAAACAATCATTTTTAATAGTTTTATAAATCCTAAAAAGGATAAAATTGGGATTCGTGAAATGTAACATAGATCCAATCACCTTTCTAATAGTTTCACAGATCCTCATAATTTTATGAATCCCAAAGATAAATAAAAATAAAAAGAGAGAACGGCTCTCTTTCCATGTAAATCTAAATTTAAGGGTAGAGAAGGTGACTTTACATTCAAATATAGCCGAATTTTTTTTTTTTACTTTTTTTTTAATCTTTGAGGTCCATGAATTATGTAAATCCAATTATGGGATCAATGCCTTGGCTACGTTGTAGCCAAGTCTACCCTCCTTTCTTCTCTCGCTCTCTATATATAATTTGACATATTAAAATGTAGCCATGTTTATAATCATTTTTTTCATCATTGAATTCATACGGAACCTAGAGTCACTATATTTTTTATTTTTTTTATTTTTAGGATTAGCAAACTGTTTGAATTTAAATTTAATTATATTCAATAGATAGAATTAGAAATAAATATATAAGAAAAATCATAGAAGTAACCCAATTGAAGGTAAAAATGAGAGAAAATCAATTAGGGTGATTTAGACATATACAACGAAGACCTTTAGATGCTCTAATTAGAAATAGTGATCTTTTAACAATTCATGTTAAGGATAAAGATAGAGGTAGACCTAAACTAACATGAATAAAAATAATTAAAAAAAGATATAACTATTTATAATTTGAATGTTCACTTTGTCCTGAATAGAAGAGTGGAGAAAGCATATTCATGTAGCCAACCCTATATAGTTGGAAAAAGGCTTAGATGAGTTGAGTATATATATTTTATTCCTATTCTATCACCACCAACATGGTAAAATAATTTTTATATTTGTTCCTATAAGAAAAAGATAATTTCTATCTTAAACAAGACGAGAAGACGAGAAAGTTAACATTATGCTCTTTGAATGTACAGTTTCGAAGGAAAAATGAACGTTGTGTTTCCATGTCCGAAATGGTCACTGGGTTGTAAAGGGACAATGTGAGGCGCTTGGAGCTACCCGTTCAATGGTGCAAGCTATGGTGCTATTTAATCCCTCTTCTCCATACACTACAAGAGAAATAAAATATTGCGACGCCCAAATGCGTCGCAATTGCGTCGCTAAACATGATATTGCGACGCAATAGCGACGCAATGACGGCGTCGCTCAACTGTCCGTCGCAATACCCTTTGTCGCAATTGCGTCGCAATATTGCGACTCTCTGCGACTGCGACGCATGCAAATGCGTTAAATTTAAAAAAAAATTATTATTAAATATTGCGACGCACTAAATTCGCAATATTGCGACTCATCCAGTGCGTCGCAATATTTAATAATAATATTTTTGGTATAATAGCGACGCAATTTGAGTCGCTAATGCGTCGCAAATAAAAATTATTTTAAAATATTGCGACGCAAGGTCATTGCGTCGCAATATTTATTAAAAATTTTTAAGATAAAATAGCGACTCAATTTTAGTCGCTAATGCGTCGCTATTAAATTTATTTTTAAATTATTGCGATGCCAGGTCATTGCGTCGCAATATTTAATAATAATATTTTAAAAATATTAGCGATGCAATTTCAGTCGCTAATGCGTCGCAAATTTTTTTTTAAAAAAATTAAATGATTAAAAATTAAAACGGTTAATACAATTTCGCTAAATCTAAATATTGATACAAACATTTTTCACTCAATCCAAACAATAATAAATTTCAAAAATAATTTATATATTAAAATTTTGAAGTTTTTACAACATAAAAAAAAAAAAAAAATACATCAAGAATCTGAACGATCACGTGGAGGCTGTGGAGGCTGAAGACTCTGCGACAAGCGTCTAACCATATCCCGCAAATAATGCATCTCATCTCGCATGTCTGCAACCTCCTGATCCCGGCCTCGCATACGATCCTCAAAATCCTGCTCGACCTCCTGGCGAACTCCTCTGCAATAGATCTGCGAAGCTCCTGTAAACGCTCGGGAGGAAGATCAGCAGGAACTCGCGAGCTGGAGGCCTGATGGGGAAAAAATGTAGAAGCTCTAGTGCCCATACCATAGACCCTGCGGTCTCGTGGCTGGGCACCAACAGCCTCCAAAAACACACGTCGACTCTCCTCTGCTGAGAGTTCGACGGGCGTCTCCCCATCAGTAGAGTCGACCTGCGATGCCTGGGAGCGAAGCTCCTCGACTCGTGTCTTGAAATTATGAAATCAACAATAAATGAGTTAATAAATTTCTAAAATAAAATTTTAGAAATTAAACAGATACTACATAAATCTAATTTCTTACCGCAACCTCCCGTGATCGCGTATCGACCCAGGAGCCGTCCCTCCTGGTGTGTGTCGCCCTGAATAGACGAAACTCACCAGGATCTCCGCCCTCCTGCTCAGTCTATAACAATAAAAAAAATGATATTAATACAAATATTTGTAAATAACTAAAATAGTAATTAAAATATTTATGTTTTCTTACCATACGCCGTCTGTGCTCCTGAATCGAAATGGAGCCCGAAGTATGACGGGAGAGACCCGTGCCAGGACCGCCCTTCTCAGATCGGCGGTTCGTGCTGGCTGATGCGGACCTCCTGCGCCAGCCATCGGACTCCCAGGCCTGCTGCCACTCGTGCCAAATACCCTCTGGCACGTGCGCAGGACGCTGACCCGATGACCTCCAACGATGAAGCATGTCGGAGTATCGGCGTCGCGTCAGAGCCTCCCATGCTGCCCTAATGGCATCATGGGTGGCAGGATCCCACGTAAACTTTTTCTGCATTAAAATAAACAGTTAGTTTCTGAATTTATTAACTTTAAGAAATTATATATCACTGATAAATTGTATTTAATAAGTTTACCTGAAACTCAGAAAAATAAAACTCCCTCGTGGCTGGCGATACGTGGCGCCAATCGTAGCCACTGGGATCTGCACGCCTCTGAAAAACGGCGCTGATGTGGCTGGAGACATGATGCTGCTCAATGAATCTGTTAAAAAAATGCAAGTTTATAAGTAATGACTTAAAAACATAAACAAATATTTTAATTAGTATATACTTACATCCCCTGAGCATCAAGTCGAAGTACAGTGCGGCCGAAGGTGGAAGAACTCTCGGAGGTCTGTGCCGATCGGGTGGATGGTAATACTGGTGCAGAGATCGAAGGCTGCGCCTCTGCTGGAGATCCAAACTCTCCATCTCCGACGCTCATGTGATCTGATGTCGCAGGATCTACGTCTCTGCTCACCCAATCTGTCGTCGGTAGATCTACCTCTGCCCCTCATACTGAAAATACTAAAGATTCACACAATTAAATTACGATTAATGATTGACTATGTAAATTTAACACTTATAAAAAAAAGTTAAATTTTAAAAAACCTTGTTTAATCGGTGTCATTTGTTTCGTGAAATGTTGGTTCAACATCCGATGCCGTATCGGATTGCGAATCAGTTTCATTATCATCGGAAGGAAACCGAACATTTGCATCCGCAATTTCTTGGACATCACCACTTGGATCTCTAAGTGATGTTTCAGGAGCCCTTGTGTCGTCCTCAATTGCATGCATTTCCATCTCATCCTCTTGAAATGCAGGGCACTCGGCGATTGACTTGATGAACTCTCCTCTAATACGATTGTTGAACGTGGGACGATTTTAGAAACGGCCCACCAATCTCGCTTGTCGTTGCGCAAACTTGGATAACAGTAATTTTACAAATGTTTGCGAATACTAAAATGTAAATCATTGAAACTACTAATTTGTTGCTGAAAATTAAATAATATTACAACAAGACTTTTATTTAGCATTACATAATTTAATGCATCATTAGTTTGCAGCAGAATATAAATAATCAAGACATAACAAATGTAAATAAGTATAAATGCACAAATACTATTGCATAAACATTCTGCTTAAATTAATTATTGCATAAATTATTTAAATGGAAATAAAAGGGGGGGGGGTTTCCCCCCCCCCCTGTTAAAAAAAAAATTTTTTTTTTTTGACAGTGGCCTGGCCACCGTGGCCAGGCCACTGCCGGCCACGGCAGAGAAGACGGCCCAGCGGCCGTGGCCGCCTTGTCCGGCCGCGGCCACGGCCGTGGCCGGACAAGAAAAAAAGGGGGGGGGGGGGGGGGTTTCCCCCCCCCCCTGTTAAAAAAAAAATTTTTTTTTTTGACAGTGGCCTGGCCACCGTGGCCAGGCCACTGCCGGCCACGGCAGCGGCCGTGGCCGGAGAAGACGGCCACGGCAGCGGCCGTGGCCGCCTTGTCCGGCCGCGGCCACGGCCGTGGCCGGACAAGAAAAAAAGGGGGGGGGGGGGGGGTTTCCCCCCTGTTAAAAAAAAAAATTTTTTTTTTTGACAGTGGCCTGGCCACCGTGGCCAGGCCACTGCCGGCCACGGCAGCGGCCGTGGCCGGAGAAGACGGCCACGGCAGCGGCCGTGGCCGCCTTGTCCGGCCGCGGCCACGGCCGTGGCCGGACAAGAAAAAAAGGGGGGGGGGGGGTTTCCCCCCCCCCCTGTTAAAAAAAAAAATTTTTTTTTGACAGTGGCCTGGCCACCGTGGCCAGGCCACTGCCGGCCACGGCAGCGGCCGTGGCCGGAGAAGACGGCCACGGCAACGGCCGTGGCCGGAGGGAAATCCTTAAAAAATTTTTTTTTTTTTAGAGTGTAGGGGCTTACCTTGGTCGAGAGAAGAAGCCGGAGTCGGATGAGAACGCGGGGAGCCGGAGGACCACAGGGAGGCGCCGGAGCAGCGAGGTGGGAGCCGGAAATTTTTTGAGCACGGCGGCGGGCGGCTAGGTCAAGACGGGGAAGAAGAAGAAGAGAAGGCTGGTTTATATATAAGTAATTAGCGACGCAATAATTTGCGTCGCTATATGGTCGCAATATTTTTTTTAATTTATTCTGTCTTAGCGACGCATTAGTGCGTCGCTAATCCATCGTTAATATGTTTTATTATTAATTTATGAAAAAATAGCGACGCCAATAATTGCGTCGCTAATGCGTCGCTAACTTGGCGCCAACATCCGGCGAGAAATTTATTTTTATTTTCTAAGAATTGGGCATAATTTTTTAATATTTTTAATCAGCTATATGCATTTTAATAATATAATTGCGATGCATATATTTGTTGCAATATTGTTTATTTTTTTTTAAAAAATGTGTCGCTAAGGCGTCGCAATAATTTTTTAATATTTATAAATGATAATATTTATAATTAATGTTAATAATTGCGATGAAAAATTGCATCGCAATATATTTTATAAAATTTTTAATTACATATTTATTTTAAAAACATTGCGATGCAACTTATGCGTCGCAATATTATATTGATTTATTAATACTGAAAAAAAAATTTAACTAAAAATAATTGCGACGCATAAATGTCGTCGCAATATTTGTTTATTTTTTTCCTAAAATGAGTCGCTACGGAGTCGCAAAATTCTTAATTATTTATTAAAATTAATATTAATAATTTATGATAATAATTGCGAATTGTGTCGCAATAATTTTTTAATATTTTAATTAGATATATTTATTTAAAAATAATTGCGACGTAATTTATGCATCGCAATATATTTTTTTTATTAATACTAATAAAAATTATATTGACTAAAAATATTGCGACGCATACATTGCGTCGCAATATTTGTTTAATTTTTCTTCTAAAATGCGTCGCTACGGCGTCGCAATAATTTTAAAATATTTTTAAAACTTTTTAATAACTTTTTTTAGTAATTATAAGTGATCCGACGTTTTCGATCGATCGAAGCCCTGATCCGATCGGCCATGACGATCTCGGACCGTTGCGATCGTCCGATCGGCAACGATCCGACGCGATCGATCCAAGCCGTGATCCCGATCGGCCATGACCGATCTCGGACCGATCGGTCCGATCGGCGACGATCCGACGGTTGCGATCGATCCAAGCCCTGATCCCGATCGGCCACGACCGATCCGGACCGGTCCAAGATCGCGACGATCCGACGGTTGCGATCGATCCAAGCCCTGATCCCGATCGGCCACGACGATCTCGGACGTGGCGATCGGTCCGATCGGCAACGATCCGACCGATCGATCCAAGCCCTGATCCCGATCGGCCACGACCGATCTCGGACCGTGGATCGGTCCGATCGGCGATCCGACGGTTGTGATCGATCCAAGCCCTGATCCCGATCGGCCACGACCGATCCCGGACCATTGCGATCGGTCCGATCGGACGATCCGACGGTTGCGATCGATCCAAGCCCTGATCCCGATCGGCCATGATCTCGGACCGTGGCGATCGGTCCGATCGGCGATCCGACGGTTGCGATCGATCCAAGCCCTGATCCCGATCGGCCATGACCGATCTCGGACCGTTGCGATCGGTCCGATCGCGACGATCCGACGGTTGCGATCGATCCAAGCCCGATCCCGATCGGCCATGACGATCTCGGACCGTGCGATCCGATCGGCGACGATCCGACGGTTGCGATCGATCCAAGCCCTGATCCCGATCGGCCACGACCGATCTCGGACCGTGGCGATCGGTCCGATCGGCGATCCGACGGTTGCGATCGATCCAAGCCCTGATCCCGATCGGCGATCCCGGACCGTTGCGATCGGTCCGATCGGCGACGATCCGACGGTTGCGATCGATCCAAGCCCTGATCCCGATCGGCGATCTCGGACCGTTGCAATCGGTCCGATCGGCGACGATCCGACGGTTGCGATCGATCCAAGCCCTGATCCCGATCGGCCATGACCGATCTCGGACCGTTGCGATCGGTCCGATCGGCGACGATCCGACGGTTGCGATCGATCCAAGCCCTGATCCCGATCGGCGACGATCGATCTCGGACCGTTGCGATCGGTCCGATCGCGATCCGACGGTTGCGATCGATCCAAGCCCTGATCCCGATCGGCCACGACGATCTCGGACCGTTGCGATCTCCGATCGGCAACGATCCGACGGTTGCGATCGATCCAAGCCATGATCCCGATCGGCCATGACCGATCTCGGACCGTGGCGATCGGTCCGATCGGCGATGATCCGACGGTTGCGATCGATCCAAGCCATGATCCCGATCGGCCACGACCGATCTCGGACCGTGGCGATCGGTCCGATCGGCGACGATCCGATGGTTGCGATCGATCCAAGCCTGATCCCGATCGGCCACGATCGATCTCGGACCGTTGCGATCGGTCCGATCGGCGATCCGACGGTTGCGATCGATCCAAGCCATGATCCCGATCGGCGATCTCGGACCGTCAATCCGATCGGCGATCCGACGGTTGCGATCGATCCAAGCCATGATCCACGAGATCGACCGTTGCGATCCCGATCGATCGACGGTTGCGATCGATCCAAGCCATGATCCCGATCGGCGATCGATCTCGGACCGTTGCGATCTCCGATCGGCGGATCCGACGGTTGCGATCGATCCAAGCCCTGATCCCGATCGGCCACGATCGATCTCGGACCGTTGCGATCGGTCCAATCGCGATCCGACGGTTGCGATCGATCCAAGCCATGATCCCGATCGGCGACGATCTCGGACCGTTGCGATCATCCGATCGGCGATCCGACGGTTGCGATCGATCCAAGCCGTGATCCCGATCGGCCACGACCGATCTCGGACCGTTGCGATCGTCCGATCGGCGACGATCCGACGGTTGCGATCGATCCAAGCCATGATCCCGATCGGCCACGACCGATCTCGGACCGTGCGATCGGTCCGATCGGCGACGATCCGACGGTTGCGATCGATCCAAGCCTGATCCCGATCGGCCACGACCGATCTCGGACCGTTGCGATCGGTCCGATCGGCAACGATCCGCGATCGATCCAAGCCCTGATCCCGATCGGCGACCGATCTCGGACCGAATCGTCCGATCGGCGATCCGACGGTTGCGATCGATCCAAGCCCTGATCCCGATCCCGATCGATCGACGCGATTCGATCGATCGGTTGCGATCCAAGCCGATCCCGATCGGCGACGATCTCGGAAATCGGTCCGATCGGCGAGATCCGATGGTTGCGATCGATCCAAGCCCTGATCCGATCGGCCACGATCGATCTCGGACCGTGGCGATCGGTCCGATCGGCGACGATCCGACGGTTGCGATCGATCCAAGCCATGATCCCGATCGGCCACGACCGATCTCGGACCGTTGCGATCGGTCGATCGGCGACGATCCGACGGTTGCGATCGATCCAAGCCGATCCCGATCGGCCACGACCGATCTCGGACCGTGGCGATCGGTCCGATCGGCGACGATCCGACGGTTGCGATCGATCCAAGCCCTGATCCCGATCGGCCATGACCGATTCGGACCGTGCGATCGGTCCGATCGCGACGATCCGACGGTTGCGATCGATCCAAGCCCTGATCCCGATCGGCCACGACCGATCTCGAACTTGGCGATCGGTCCGATCGGCGACGATTGCGATCGATCCAAGCCCTTATTCGATCGCCACGATCGATTTTGGACCGATCGCTATTTAACATAATTAATTTTTTAAATATATTACGACGCAAAGGGTAGCATGGTAATTTTTTAATATGATAATTATATTATATAAAAAATTTTAATTATAATAATTACGACGCAACAAGTGCGTCGCTATTTTAAAACATAATTTCCTTAATTAATTTTTTGGTTCATTACGCTGCTAATGCGTCGCTATTTAACATAATTAATTTTTTAAAACATTGCAACGCACTGTGTTATGTCGCAATTATTTTTTCTCATATTTATACTTTATAAAATTTAATTTAATTTTATGGTTTATTACGTCGCTAATGCGTCGCTATTTAAAATATTTAATTTTTTTCAAAACATTGCGACGCACTAAATGCATCGCAATATTTTTTTAAATATTTATACTTTAAAAAATTTAATTTCATTTAAATTATTTGCGATGCAATTGGTGTGTCGCTAAATTAAAAATAATTTTTCTTATTTTTCTGGTTTATTGCATCGCTAATGCATCGCTATTTAATATATTTAATTCTTTTAAAAACATTGCGACGCACTGTGTTGCGTCGCAATATTTTTTCCAATATTTAAATTTTATAAAATTTAATTTCATTTAAATTATTTGCGATGCAATTGGTGCGTCGCTAAATTAAAAATAATTTTTGTAATTTTTGTTTTATTGCGTCACTATTTAACATATTTAATTCTGTTAAAAACATTGCAACACATTGAGTTGCATCGCAATATTTTTTTCCGATATTTAAATTTTATAAAAAATTAATTTAAAAATATTGCGACGCATTATTTGCATCGCAATATTAAAATATTAATTTTTTTTGAATTTTCTGGTTAATTGAGTCGCTAATGCGTCGCTAATTGCATCTCAATATTTTTTGTCACAAAGGTGTCGCAAAGTGGTCGCAATTTAGCGACGCATAATTGCGTCGCTAAACTTGCGTCGCTATTTCAGTATTTTCTTGTAGTGATAAGTCTTTTCCGACCTAATTCTTCACATTGTTTTCGTTAATGCGACTTCCTTTCTATCTTTTTCATGAATGAATGATGTGATGCATTGTACCCACCTTACCGGCCATTTGGCCGAATGCATTATGAGAGGGTAATATGGTGGGGCCATCATCAATCATTTCGAATAAATAATGCTGAAAAACTTTGGATTTAAGCTTTTAAATAAACTCCTCCAAATTTAGACAAAATACCCTCCATTTATTGGGGGATGCGACCGGTGGATTCTAGGACCAACTAATTAAATATGGGTGGCCAACATGGTAATGCATGAGAGAAATGAGTCTCATCTCAGCTCAATCACCTACCGTTGATTAGTGCTTGAAGAGGGAGACACAAATATAGACACTCTTGACTAAAAAAGTCAAATGCACCAAGCAAAGATTAGCATTTACATGACCTATATTAGGTCATTGATATAGATCATATGGTTAAGGTTAATATCATATTAAAGTTTATAGATCAGTAATAGGTTCAAAGTCTCTAGAATTCTTTTCTTTTTTTTTTCATTTTTGGATGCTTGCATGATGATAATAATTGCTGTTTTTGTACTTTAGATTAATGACAAAACTAGTCTAGCAAAGATGCCACAGAACTCAAATGTGACAAGGTGGGTCAAGCATGCAAAGTGGGGTTAAAGTTTAAGAAAGTCAATATGAAAGGTTAGCAAGCTTTGCTAAGCAACAAACAAAATGCTGGCAAGTCAGAACATAGATAGGTCAAGCCATACTTCTTTAACATAGACGCTTGACCTAAACTTTTAATCAACCTGATCAGACTGGTACCATTACTCTGCCACTTTCAATCCAGACTTTCTAATTAAAAAAAAAAAAAGTTCTTGTAGTTGATTGGAGCACCCATGAACTACTCCATATTCTTTTGTATATTTGATTTGTGGTTAAGATTTTTTAACCTAACAGAAATTATTCCTTTTGCACAGATTTCTACAATTGGAATAGTGTAAAACTTCGCTACTGTGATGGAGCCTCTTTTGGTGGCGACTCAGTTTACCACGATGGTGTAAGCTTCCCTAATCAATCCACATTCTCAAATTAATTATCACATCCTTAGTATCTTTAGATTAAGACCAAGCAAGAACATAAGAACCTAGGACTTTATTGAGGTCCAGTGCAGGCACAATAGCCTACGAGAAGTAATCTTACTAAAAAATAGTTCCTATGATTTAAAATTTAGAAATCATTTAGAAACTCAAGTAACCATAATAATAATATTGGCATCTAGGCTGTCCTGCAGCCCTGAATGTTTGACCAAAATCCACTGAAAATTAGCTGACTCTGAAAACTTATTGGAATGTTTGACTGATTCAAATTATTGAATGTTCATACATGATTTAATTTTTTCTGGTCTTAAACCTTCCTGTTTTACTATATAATGTTGATCATAAAAGATGGGACCTTGATATTTGGTATCATGTAGTGTTTGTTGTGAGCTCACTCTAGATCAAGTAATTAACATACAAACCACCATGGATAGACTTCATTTAATGTTATGAGAGTCAACATGTCCTACATATATGCTGTGGAAATTATAGACATGAATCAAGAAACTGGAGTCATTACAGCATTGAGAGCGGTGACAGAATCTTAATATTATGTCTTTTCTTTCTTCATAATTTGAAGAAAATAATATTGAAATTGTATGTATGTAATGGCATATAGTGGTACTGTATTGTTGTATACAAACAAAATGGATGTAGATCTACACTGTTTTTTTTTTTTTTTTTTTTTTTCTGGTGCTTGGTGGAAGATGCACATTCAGGACCTTCTTCCTAAAGGCTTGTCCAAGGCAGAAAAGGTAACCTTCAAACCTATGAAGTACTGAATGTTCTCTCAAGTTTTACACAATTTCTCACCCGGAATGCTAATTGGCTGCCCAGCACCTTAAATATTCTGCAATCATCTTAACGATACTATGTTTTAATGCAATGCTATTACTGCACAAATTTAGAAAAAGTCCCTGTACCTTATCTCAACTTCTTGAATCAAAGGGTCTCCCACAAAGGTCCTGCCATGAGGAATGTGGCACTTCATTCCTTATATGGATTGCTTAGGACTTAATGTGGTTTTGTTGATGGAGGTTCATTATATTTCATCATCATTTTGATTCCTATTATTATTTTTTTGGTGGAGTTATCATTATTTTTTCTTGATAAAACATGGGACCTTGGTGTACTAAGAGCAATATAGGGTTCATGTTAGACACTGCACATGTGAACAAAGGGTAAATTTAGGTTCGCACTGATGTCAATGTGCATGGTATATCGCACCCTAGATTCCCCATGAACATGGAAATGGGTGTCCAGCACACCTTAGTAATGTCTTGAAGTCCATCATAAAAAATTCTCAAATTATGCTCTAATTCCTTAAAGACCAGTGCTTCTTTTCTTAAAACTAAACCTTATGTATGCTTCTGATAAGTTATTATTCACCTGTAGTATGCTAAGTTTCTAAGCATCCATGCTTGTTTGAGTTTCTACCTTTTCACTTGTTTATGAAGCAGCCATATGCTTTCGTGTAATAACATTTCTTAGTTGTTCAAATTACTAGGTGTTGCTTTCAGGATGCTCAGCTGAAGGCTTGGCTACTTTCCTTCCTGTGATGATCTTGCTTGTTATCTTCCTGAGGCAACAACTGTGAAATGCCTGAGTGATGCAGGATTTTTCTTGGATGCATAAATTACTTACAACTTGATTCATGTGTAATTTGGTTTAGTTTGTCTTAAAGGGCTTTTGATATTCCTAACAAGTTGGTTTTAAACACTTTAATTTTTTGATATGGCAAGAGAGACATATTAGGCAACTACGCTATAAGAACCTTCTTCAGTAGCGTAGTTACTGTGCAGGTTTGCTGTCTGTTGCTCTTTTTTGTCTTTTTTCTTTTCTTTCTTCTTTTTTTTGCTGCTTACATATGTGCAGCGTAGTTACTGTGCAGGTTTGCTGTCTGTTGCTCTTTTTTATCTTTTTTTCTTTTCTTTCTTTTTTTTTTTGCTGCTTACATGTGTGCATGCACATATGCGCACATGCTTGTGTGTATGTGTGTGAGAGAGAGAGAGAGAGAGAGAGCTTTCTATTTCTGTTAACATATCCATGTCAATTTTTTTACTGTTGCATGTCAACTTGCTTGCTTGCTATATAACGAAAACTTTTATATGCTTCAATTAAAAAGAATGATCTTTTAACGATCTATGGTGAGGTAGAGGTAAACCTAAACTAAGATAGACAGAAACAATTAAGAAAGATATAACTATTTATAATTTGAGTATCGAATAGAGCAAAGTGAAGGAAGTAGATTCATATAGCCGACCCCACATAGTTGGAAAAAGGCTTAGATGACTTGAGTTAAGTATCATCTTGCTTGCTAATTAAGGATATTACGCTGCAGGAGGTGCAAAAAATCTAAACAGAAACTGCATAGCTTCTCTTCATAATCCTGATCAGGTTTGGTAATTTTGTTTTCCTTTGTTACAAGATGTTCTGGGTTACATAAACTATTGATTCTTAATTTGTGATTCTTTTTGCAGTGTTTCTTCCCACAATATGCATTAACATACATCAGATCACCATATTTTATCCTGAACTCAGCATATGATGTATACCAGGTCAAGACTGGATAGCCAAAGCCCATACCCAATGATGTCTACATTTTTTTTCAGGATGTACCTTTTATTTATACCTTATGATTAGGATTTGCTAGACCTATGCTGCCTATAAAAAAACCATACGTGTCACTAGTTGATTTCAAGCTTCTATTTGAACAGTTTAACCATATACTTGTGCCACCTTCTGCTGATCGACAAGGGCGTTGGAGCAATTGCAAGTTAAATCCAGCAGCTTGCAATGCAGATGAGATATCTACTCTGCAAGGTTATTCACTCTTCTACCATAGTCTTAATGCTATTCTTCTTGACTTTACTAAGCTCTTCAAGCCATTAGAAGTTATACATCAGAAAGCAAAATATCTTTTATGTTAGTGTGTGCCCTAGATCCAATCGATTAGATGCTAGTTTGTATTTTCTTTATGAATGTGAATCAAATTTATTATTTTCTTTATCTATTCATGTGTTATATATATATATATATATATATATATATATATATATATATATATATACACATATATTAGATGTATTTTACCTATGAGATAAAGTTCAAAAGAATGTGAACTGTGCATATAGAATTTTTAATAGAGATTACAAATTGTGAGATCTAAAATTACACATTATGGTTCAATTCTTTAAATTTTTCTAGTCAATACGTAGATAGGACTGGACACTGTCGAACGCCAATGAGACTAGCATATATTGCATATCTTCACCCTTATGGTGAGCAGCTGATCTCGCAAACTGAAGTATGGAGATACTTGGATAGGTGTGTGAATGTTCGTTATTGTAACGATGCATTGGATGACCTGCATAGAGATCCCATATGGATATTCTATATAGTATCGATAGTTGATCTCTGATGACGGTGGTGCGAATGATCCTTTGACTTGAGATCTTCATTGCACCCCATATATTGAATGTCATGCTTTGACTGACATGCAAACGTCGCTCTAGCCACGGGTGGCTAATATGGTATCGATTGGGTATGACATGATGCACATAAAGGTGGTGTTTGATCAAGACAGGATTCATCTTCCTTGATAGAAAGAGTTAAAACCCATGGTCACTTGATGGATTAAATTGACTGTTAAATCCTTGTAAGGTTGAGTTGGAATTCAAAATGATTTCGAATTTCTAATTCATATGAATCAATTTTTTTGAGATCAAGTAAATAAAGATCAATTACATAGTTGACATATTTCATACCACTGATTGATCTAGGATATGTGATAAAGGGATTGAATTGTACGTTAACTGTTCATAGACATGTGTTGATGACCACGTCAATAAAACCCTTAACACTTGGGTGGTCATGATGCTTTGGTAGAGGCCGTTCATAATCTATAATCATGGATTCTTTGACTTAATCAAAGAGTTGATTTGGTTAAAGAATTGACTTGGATAAGGTGTTGATCAAGTCATCCTTAGGGTCAATATTAGGGACATGATTATTACCAACGTGTCAAGGGACCTAATGGGTCACACGCATTAAAAAGATTTTGGATGAAGTTAAAATGTGAATTAAGTTGGACTTAATTCAGATTAGATAACCAATTAATTATGATTGGGTTTAAATCAATCTTAATGAGTGAACATAAAATTGATCAATATGATTCATCATAGAGGAAAGAATTTTATGTTCAAGGAAGAAACCTTTTGTACATGTGATGTATATATGAAATTCATTAATTAGATACTCAATTGGGCTTGATCTATATGATGGATCGCTTAGATTAATTGAGATTAATAATATCATATTTAATTGGATCCATATGATGACATGATTTGATTTGTGGAAACCTAATTGAGCGAGGGTTGAGATCGAGCCACATGGAAGATGGATCCATGCCCATGTGATGGACATAACATATCTCGATGTCATGAAGGAGGGAACATCCATGATTTGGGGCATCATCATTAAGCCAAATCCAAGGTTGTGATGTTGGTTTCATGGGATAACCAATTTTCTATTTTTTAGGGATGTGGTTTGGTGGTTGTAATTCTAACATTATCATAATAACAAATATCCTAAATTTGTTTGGATAATTTGTTATAACAAATATCCTAAATTTGTTAGGATAATTTATTATCAACTTGATATGGTTGAATGGTTAGGTGGTTGAAACAAAATCCTCTTTTTATGGAACACAATATTATAAAAAGAAGAGAGACACCCCCTTCGAAAGGCACGCCTAACTCCTTCTTTTTCTCTCTCTTGGATGACTAACACCCACTTTCTCTATCTAAAACATTCTTTCTCCCTCTAGGACGTCCCTCTCTCTCTTGGACTAGTTGAAGAAAGGTTTTCTCTCTCTTCTTGGTTGATCAAGATTTGATCTTGATCAAAAAATCTTTCCTTTCTTGATTGATCAAGATTTGATCTTGATCAAGAAATTATTTTCTTTGATAGATCAAGATTTGATCTTGATCAAAAAATCTTTTCTCTCTTGATTGATCAAGATTTGATCAAGAAATTGTTCTCTCTCTTGATTTGGGAAATCAATTGAAAACGAAAAGAGGCGCTAGCACCCCTCACAAGAAGGTTATCATCCAATCCTAAGAAAACATCATCCAAAGATCTTCGCGTGAATCACCGTTAGAGGCCGGACGCATGGACGACTAGTGGTAAATCGTTTATCGGCATCATCAGGCTTCATTTCCCATAAAGAATATAGGTATGATTTATTATTTAATCATGTGTTATTTCTTGTTAACTGAATCTGTTCCCTGAGGATCTTGGGCTTTGGGAATTAAATTCATTTATTTTTATCTTCCGCTGCGTGATATATGAATTTGATTCATATAAAATATATGTAATTCCCTTTTAATCTCTGTGTCATTTCTATCAAGTACTAAGTGATCAAGAAAGATAAAAAGCCTTACTTCACACTTTTTTACTGTTGTCACAAAGTTCCTAGTTGTTGTTATAGCACCTGAAGTAATAGACTACTTCAATGCATTGTCACACTAACTTTATTGGACTCTTCTCATCTTTTAACTTCATATCCTTCTCTTACACAAGTAAGAATTATGAGAACAATCCTATCCAATAAATTCACTTCTCATCTTTTCATCCAATCTCATTCATTTCACAACATCGATCTTTTCATTAATTAAATCCATGACTAGCATAATGTTTATGGTCTAATCAACTACTTCAACTATCTTTATTTGCAGGTTTTAGGGATGACATGCTCACAGCATTAGGATCATTTGGTGGCTCAAGAAATGGTGGGATGTTTATAAATTCTTGCTTTGCTCATTGCCAGAGTGAAATGCAGGAGACATGGTTTGCATCCAATTCTCCCAGAGTACAAAATAAGGTAAGAAATTTATGACACTTAAAAGATCTTTGAAAAGCAAAGATGAAGTTAAATGATTCAAAGAAATTGTTTATAATTTGAAAAACATTTTGATAAATTCTGCAAGATTTTACAGTGTTACAAGCATTTCTGGTGTTCAGACAATTGCAGAGGCTATTGGTGATTAGTACTTCGAAAGGAAGGAATCCAAGGAAATTGACTGCCCATATCCTTGTGATTCCACTTGTCATAACTTCATACAATCAAGTCAGGTATGCAAATATAAAGAACATGTGGATCTAATTCATATATTATGTCAATGCATCAATAAATAGTTAAACTCAATTGGTACACATTTAAGTTCCAGTGAAGAATCAATGAAACTAAATGGTTCTGTCTACACCATTTGATTATAGGCAAGGCATGACACCTCAAAGAATTCAAATATGTGGAACCTCCAAGGATAGTGCAGATTACTCAAAACATAAGGTAGTACTTCCCATTACAATCTAAGGTGAATTATTACTTGTACTATTAAAAGGATACTTCTCTAGCTGATGCTCTAGCTATCAATTGTTTTAGGTCCTGGAAGAGGATTTCTTTTGGCAAACCAAGTTGGTTCTTGGAAACTTCACCAGTTAGGCAACTTTGTTTCTATCGCAGAGTTACAGAAGCTCTTGACAAGGAATATTGGTCAATAGGATACATCAATAAACTTGTACTGATATACATATATCAAATTGATAGAGTATGTCATCAAATTAAAATTCATAATAAGAGTTGCCGCTTCCTTATCATTAACAAATCCAAAAAGAAAAAAAAAACATGGACATGGACTAAAGCTGCACACAAAGTGAGACTTACATATATTTTTTTTGCTTTTTTTCAAAAAAATATTTGAGATTTACTCGTAATTATTTATTCATTTTGATAGGTTTTTCTACAAACACTATTATCTTGTCAGCTATATTTGTCATCATGGTTGTTAATTTGTAATCACACAAATCATATCATGATGATTGATGACGCCAAATCACCGGCCTCGAGCGTGCGGTCGCCTCCTCCAGCGAGCTCCTCGCGCCTGCAAGCAAGTCCCGGGGGCCGAGGATTCCGGCGGGGACCCTCCGACGCTCAAGTCACTGGTCTGGGCATCAGCCGTGAGCTTGAGGAAGCTCGAAAGAGAAAGAGAGAGATGGCTCCGAGAGAGAGATCTCTCGTTGTGAGCGTTAAGGGGTGTCATGAGCATGTTACCCGGTCGGGAGTCCCTCTTACCCATCTTATTGGCGCTTAAGAGTTTGTCTGGCTTGAGTGGTTGAAGCCTTGTAATGATGACCTTGATGGGTGAAGTGTCAGAGCTGACGTCTGTGAGGCATGGGGTTCAACCACTTTGTCAGAGTATTTAAGGTGATGGTAGCAATGGCAGAGCTTGCCTCCTTCTTTGATATGTGACTGCAGGTCAAGTTCCATCAAGGTCGGTGGCTGCAGCTGGTTGGTGGGTCCTATTCCACTGAAGAAGGAAAAGCAAGGGCCGTCCTCCCCGGCTGGGAGGTGCCGGGGCCGCCTGGATAGGACAAGCTGGGGCCGGCTGGGAAGGTGCCGGGGCCACCTGGCTGGGACAGGCCGAAGCCAGCTGGAAGGTGCCGGGGCCGCCTGGCTGAACAGGCCGGGGCTGGCTGGAAGGTGCTGGGGCCGCCTGGCTAGGATAGGCCGGGGCTGGCTGGAAGGTGTCGGGGCTGCCTGGCTTGGACAGACCGGGGCCGCCTCGCTGGGACAGGTCAGGGCTGGCTAGAAAGGTGCCGAGGCCGCCTAGCTGGGACAGGCCGGGGCCGACAAGGAAGGTGCCGGGGCTGCCTGGCTGGGACAGGCCGGGGCCAGTAAGGAAGGTGCCGGGGTCGCCTGGCTTGGATAGGTCGGGGCCGGCTAGGAAGGCACTGGGGCCGCCTAGCTAGGACAGGCCGGGGCAGGTTGGAAGGTGCCGGGGCCATCTGGGTGGGACAGGCTGGGGCCGGCTGGAAGGTGCTGGGGCCGCCCGGCTGGGACAGGCCGAGGTCGGCTGGAAGGTGCCGGGGCCGCCCGGCTGGGACAGGCCGGGGCCGGCTGGAAGGCACTGGGGCTGCCCGGCTTGGATAGGCCGGGGCCGGCAAGGAAGGTGCCGGGGCTGCCTGGCTTGGACAGGCCGGGGCCACCTGGCTGGGATAGGCCGGGGCCGGCTAGGAAGGCGCTAGGGATGCCTGGCTGGGACAGGCCGGAGCCAGCTGGAGAGGTGCCGGGGCTGCCTGGCTTGGATAGGCCGGGGTCGGTTGGAAGGTGCCGGGGCCGCCTAGCTGGGACAGGCCGGGGCCGGCTGGAGAGGTGCCGGGGCCGCCTGGCTTGGACAGGCCGGGGCCGGCTAGGAAGGCACCAGGGCCGCCTGGCTGGGACAGGCTGGGGCCGGCTGGAAGGTGCTGGGGCTGCCTAGCTGGGACAGGCCGGGGCCGGCAAGGAAGGTGCTGGGGCCGCCTGGCTGGGACAGGCCGGGGCCGGCTAGGAAGGTGCCGGGGCCGCCTGGCTGGGACAGGCCGAGGCCAGCTGGAAGGTGCCGGGGCCGCCTGGCTTGGACAGGTCGGGGCCGGCTAGAAGGTGCCGGGGCCGCTTGGCTGGGACAGGCCGGGGCCGACTGGAAGGTGCCGGGGCCGCTTGGCTTGGACAGGCCGAGGCCGACTGGAAGGTGCTGGGGCCGCCTGGCTGGGATAGGCCGGGGCTGGCTGGAAAGTGCCGGGGCCGCCTTGAAGCCATTGGCCGTTGGGGCTGTCGGCCTTGGAGGCTCGGGGTAGGATGTTATGAATGGACCCCAAGACCGACCGGGGGTCTCGGGGTAGGATGGTGTTGATGCACCCCGAGACCGGCGGGGGGTCTCGGGGTAGGATGATTTGAATGCACCCTGAGACCGACGGAGGGTCTCGGGGTAGGATGGTTTGAATGCACCCCGAGATCGATGGGGGGTCTCGGGGTAGGATGATGTGGTTGCGCCCCGAGACCGATGGGGGGTCTGGGGGGGAGCGGCCCACGTAGCTTGGACATGGGTGATCGATGCGAAGGTCGAGATGTGCCTTGAAGGTCGAAGCGGGGCTTTGTCAGCTTCCTTCACAGTTCTCTAACGGCGTTGGATCAGCCACATCAGATGCCCCCTCACCCTGAGACGAAGCGGGCCTACCCCAGCAACGCGAAAGGGGCGTTACCTCCCAAGTGGCTGATCCTCGCATGATGTAGGGTTTCATGCCTGGCTGGTGCAAGGCTTCAGGTGCCGACGGGTGTCGGGCTTCATGCCTGGCTGGTGCAGGGCTTCATGTGCCGACGGGTATCGGGCTTCATGCCTGGCTGGTGCAGGGCTTCATGTGCCAACGGGCGTCGGGCTTTATGCATGGTTGGTGCAGGGCTTCATGTGTCGATGGGGGTCGGGCCTCACGCCTGGCTGGTGCAGGGCTTCAGGTGCTGACGGGTGTCGGGCTTCACGCCTGGCTGGTGCAGGGCTTCATGCCTGGCTGGTGCAAGGCTTCAGGTGCCGATGGGTGTCGGGCTTCATGCCTGGCTGGTGCAGGGCTTCCTATGCTGACGGGGGTCGGGCTTCACACCTGGCTGGTGCAGGGCTTCAGGTGCCGACGGATGTCGGGCTTCATGCCTGGCTGGAGCAGGGCTTCATGTGCCGATGGGTGTCGGGCTTCATGCCTGTCTGGTGCAGGGCTTCATGTGCCGACGGGCGTCGGGCTTCATGCCTGGCTGGTGCAGGGCTTCATGTGCCGACGGGCGTCGGGCTTCATGCCTAGCTGGTGCAGGGCTTCATGTGCCGATGGGCATCGGGCTTCATGCCTGGCTGGCGTAGGGCTTCATGTGCCGACGGGCGTCGGGCTTCATGCCTAGCTGGTGCAGGGCTTCAGGTGCGACGGGGGTCAGGCTTCACGCTGGCTGGTGCAGGACTTAATGTGCCGACGGGTGTCGAGCTTCATGCCTGGCTGGCCCAGGGCTTTGGTGTGCCGGCGCTTGGGGCCGGCCGGGCCATCCCTACTGGACCTGGGCTTTTGTTGCTGAGAGCCGGTGGTACACCGCTCTGCCAGTGGTACACTAAGCTTCATGTCTGGCTGGCCCAGGTCTTTGGGTGCCGATGGGTATCGGGCTTCATGCCTGGCTGGTGCAGGGCTTCACGTGCCGACGGGTGTCGGGCTTCATGCATGGCTGGTGTAGGGCTTCATGCCTGGCTGGTGCAGGGCTTCATGTGCCGACGGGTGTCGGGCTTCATGCCTGGCTAGCCCAGGGCTTTGGGTGTCGACGGGTGTCGGGCTTCATGCCTGGCTGGCCCAGGGCTTTGGTGCCGGTGCTTGGGGCTGGCCGGGGCCGTCCCTGCTGGACCCGGACTTTTGTTGCTGAGATCCGGTGGTACATCGCTCTGCCAGTGGTACACTGGGCTTTTGCCTGGCTGGCCCAGGGCTTTGGTGCCGACCGGGGTCGGGCTTCATGCCTGGCTGGCCCAGGGCTTTGGTGCCGGTGCTTGGGCCCGGCCGGGGCGATCCCTGTTGGACCCGAACTTTTGTTGCTAAGAGCCGGTGGTACACCGCTCTGCCAGTGGTACACTGGGCTTTATGCCTGGCTGGCCCAGGGCTTTGGTGCCGACCGGGGTCGGGCTTCATACCTTGCTGGCCCAAGGCTTTGGTGCCGGCGCTTGGGGCCGGCCGGGGCTGTCCCTGCTAGACCCAGACTTTTGTTGCTGAGAACCGGTGGTACACCGCTCTGCCAGTGGTACACTGAGCTTCATGCCTGGCTGGCCCAAGGCTTTGGTGCCGACCGAGGTCATGCTTCATGCCTAGCTGGCCCAGGGCTTTGGTGCCGGCGCTTGGGGCCGGCCGGGGCCATCCCTGCTGGACCCAAACTTTTGTTGCTGTGAGCCGGTGGTACACCGCTCTGCCAGTGGTACACTGGGCTTCATGCCTGGCTGGCCCAGGGCTTTGGTGCCGACCATGGTCGGGCTTCTTTCCTGGCTGGCCCAGGGCTTTGGTGCCGGCGCTTGGGGCCGGCCGGGGCCGTCCCTGTTGGACCCGAGCTTTTGTTGCTAAGAGCCGGTGGTACACCGCTCTGCCAGTGGTACATTGGGCTTCATGCCTGGCTGGCCCAGGGCTTTGGTGCCGACTGGGGTCGGGCTTTATGCCTAGCTGGCCTAGGGCTTTGGGTGTCGACCGGAGTCAGGCTTTATGCCTGGCTGGCCTAGGGCTTTGGTGCTGACCGGGGTCGGGCTTCATGCCTGGCTGGCCCAGGGCTTTGGTGCCGACCGGAGTCGGGCTTTTTGGATCCGATGGTACACCGGTCTTCAGTGCCAATGGTACATTGGGCTTCTGGGATGCCAACGTGAGGTTGGTCTTCCCTGCATGACATTTTTAAGTATTAATGAATGGAAATTGTATTAGGTGCAGCGTACTTAGCTCTTGTAGCACCCCATGTTTTTCCTTTTGTGGATTTGAGCACTTTCGTTCGCTAGTGACCTGCCCCCAGGGAGTCATGTTGGTCGGATTGGAAGTGTCATTGCCCTTACTTGGGCCTCCCCTCGCATTGGAGACCAGGATGAGATGCCTGTGGCTGGGAAGAAGCTAGAAACCGGGACAAAGCTGTAGTCCGTTGAGGAAAGCCTCGACAGTCGGCGGTCATTGAAGACGAGCAGCCGGGAGAGTCCACTGAGGGTGGACGATTAGGAGAAGATATTGCTGGGAGGCCCCTTTGCCTAGCTCTTTCTTTGAAGAGGTTGATTGCCCTCGGTGTTGAAGCTTGAGAGCAGCTAGAACGAAATCCGTAAAAGGTCCTAGGCTCGGTTTGGCTCTCGGCTTACTACCACCATAAATTGACATGCCCATAAATCCTTGAGATGAAGAATAATGTCTCAAGTTCATCCCTTTTGAAAATTATTCTTCAACCCATGCTGCAATCCGCCTCTGGTTGATGAAAGCAGCTGAGGTTGGTGGTGAGTAAGGAGGAGAGAGAATGGTCCCTTGTTGCTCAGTGTGACATGGATGCCCCCCGGCATGATTGGTAAGGACCTTCCGGGCGTGCATCACCACCAAAGACTTGACGCTGCCCCCCAGCATAGCTGGTGGAGACCTCTTGCACACAGGTCTTCACCATTGTTTAAGAGCTCGGGAAAGGAGGAGTTGTTGATTGCCGATTCGAAATCTCTCTTATTCCCCCCCTTCCTGGCGTGCCAATCTGATGACGCCAAATCACCGGCCTTGAGTGTGCAGTCGCCTCCTCCATCAAGCTCCTCGCGCCTGCAAGCAAGTCCCGAGGGCCGGGAATTTCGGCGGGAACCCTCCGACGCTCAAGTCAGTGGTCTGGGCATCAGCCGTGAGCTTGAGGAAGCTCGAAAGAGAAAGAGAGAGATGGCTCCGAGAGAGAGATCTCTCGTTGTGAGCGTTAAGGGGTGTCATGAGCATGTTACCCGGTCGAGAGTCCCTCTTACCCATCTTATTGGTGCTTAAGAGTTTGTCTGGCTTGAGTGGTTTAAGCCTTATAATGATGACCTTGATGGGTGAAGTGTCAGAGCTGACGTCTGTGAGGCATGGGGTTCAACCACTTTGTCAGAGTATTTAAGGTGATGGCAGCAATGGCAGAGCTTGCCTCCTTCATTGATATGTGACTGCAGGTCAAGTCCCATCAAGGTCGGTAGTTGTAGCTGGTTAGTGGGTCCTGTTCCACCGGAGAAGGAAAAGCAGGGGCCGTCCTCCCCGGCTGGGAGTTGCCGGGGCCGCCTGGTTGGGATAGGCTGGGGCCGACTGGGAAGGTGCCGGGGCTGCCTAGCTAGGACAGGCCTGGGCTGGCTGAAGGTGCCGGGGCCGCCTGGCTGGGACAGGCCAGGGCCGGCTGGAAGGTGCCGGGGCCGCCTGGCTAGGACATGTCGGGGCCGGCTGGAGAGGTGCCTGGGCCGCCTGGCTTGGACAGGCCGGGGCCGGCTGGAAGGTGCTGGGGCCGCCTGGCTGGGACATGCCGGGGCCGGCTGGAAGGTGCCGGGGCCGCCTGGCTGGGACAGGCCGGGGTCGGCAAGGAAGGTGCCGGGGCCGCCTGGCTTGGACAGGTCGGGGCCGGCAAGGAAGGTGCCAGGGCCGCTTGGCTTGGACAGGCCGGGGCTGGCTAGGAAAGGGCCGGGGCCGGCTAGGAAGGGGCCGAGGCCGCCTGGCTGGGACAAGCCGGGGCCGGCTGGAAGGTGCTGAGGCTGCCTGGCTGGGACAGGCCAGGGCTGGCTGGAAGGTGCCGGGGCCACCCTGCTGGGACAGATCGGGGCCGGCTATGATGGCGCAGGGGCCGCCTGGCTTGGACAGGCCTGGGCCGGCTAGGAAGGTGCCGGGGCTGCCTGGCTTGGACAGGCCGGGGCCGGCAATGAAGTTTCCGGGGTAGCCTGGCTTGGACAGGCTGGGGCCGGCTAGGAAGGCGCTGGGGCCGCCTGGCTGGGACAGGCCGGGGCCGGCTGGAAGGTGCCGGGGCTGCCTGGCTAGGACAGGCCGGGGCCGGCTGGAAGGTGCCAGGGCCGCCTGGCTGGGAAAGGCCGGGGCCGGCTGGTAAGGTGCTGGGGCTGCCTGGCTTGGATAGGCCGGGGCCGGCTGGAAGGTGCCGGGGCCACCAGGCTTGGATAGGCCAGGCTGGCTAGGAAGGTGCCAGGGCCGCCTGGCTGGGATAGGCCGGGGCCGGCTGGAAGGTGCCGGGGCCACCTGGCTTGGACAGGCAGGGGTCAGCTGGAAGGTGCCGGGGCCGCCTGGCTGGGATAAGCCGGGGCCGGCTGGAAGGTGCCGGAGCCGCCTGGCTTGGACAGGCTGGGGCCGGCTGGAAGGTGCCGGGGCCTCCTGGTTGGGACAGGCCGGGGTTGGCTGGAAGGTGCCGGGGCCGCCTTGAAGCCATTGGTCATTGGGGCTGTCGGCCTTGGAGGCTCGGGGTAGGATGTTGTGAATGGACCCTGAGACCGACGGGGGGTCTCGGGGTAGGATGGTGTTGATGCACCCCGAGACCGGCGGGGGTCTCGGGGTAGAATGCTGTGGATGGACCCCGAGACTGACGGGGAGTCTTGGGGTAGAATGCTGTGGATGGACCCCGAGACCGTCGGGGGTCTCGGGGTACGATGGTTTTAATGCACCCCGAGACCGACGGGGGGTCTCGGGTAGGATGATGTGGTCGCGCCCCGAGACCGACGGGGGGTCTCGAGGGAGCGGCCAACGTAGCTTCGACCGCCTGGCTGGGACATGCCGGGGCCGACTAGAAGGTGCCGGAGCCGCCTGGCTGGGACAGGCTGGGGCCGACAAGGAAGGTCCCGGGGCCGCATGGCTTGGACAAGACGGGGCCGGCTAGGAAGGTGCCGGGGCCGCCTGCTTGGACAGGCCGGGGCCGGCTAGGAAGGCGCCTGGGCCGCCTGGCTGGGATAGGCTGGGGCCGGCTGGAAGGTGCCGGGGCCGCTTGGCTGGGACAGGCGGGGGCCGACTGAAAGGTGCCGCGGCCGTCCGACTGGGACAGGCCGGGGCCGGCTAGGAAGCTGGGGCCGCCTGGCTTGGACAGGCTGGGGCCGGCAAGGAAGGTGCCGAGGCCGCCTAGCTTGGACAGGCCAGGGCCGGCTAGGAAGGCGCCGGGGCCGCCTGGCTTGGACAGGCCGGGGCCGGTTGGAAGGTGCCGGGGCCGCCTGGCTGGGACAGGCTGGGGCGGCTGGAAGGTGCCTGGGCCGCCTTGAAGCCATCGGCCGTTGGGGCTGTCGACCTTGGAGGCTCGGGGTAGGATGTTGTGAATGGACCCCAAACCGACGGGGGGTCTCGGGGTAGGATGGTGTTGATGCACCCCAAGACCGGCGGGGGGTCTTGGGGTAGAATGCTGTGGATGGACCCCGAGACCGATGGGGGGCTCGGGGTAGGATGATTTGAATGCACCCCGAGACCGACGGGGGGTCTCGGGGTAGGATGGTTTGAATGCACCCCAAGACCGACGGGGGGTCTCAGGGTAGGATGATGTGGTCGCACCCCGAGACCCCCCGTGGGTGACCGACGCGGAGGTCGAGATGGGCCTTGGAGGTCGAAGCGGGGCTCTATCAGCTTCCTTCACGGTTCTGTAACGGCATTGGATCAGCCACATCAATGATTATTCAAGAATCAAACATTCAAAAAGATATCTTGCAAGCCATCAATGTCTCTAGTGAGTTGTTTTTCTATTTTTTGAGGAAAGGGAGGGAGATACCCCCCACAGAGCCACCCTGCTGCAGGCAGGATTCTAAACCAAATTATTGGTACCACAACCAGTGACCTTATCAACTGCACTAGTTGGCACCCTTAAGTTGGTTTTCGGAACGTGTAAGCAAAATGTATAAGGTTGGTTCCTTGGGAATTGTAAGGGAAAAAGCACTTCATGGTTTGCCATACTATCATCATAAGCTCAGAGGACAATCTGAGTTTTCACTATATGCCACCAAAAATCTGCCTTTTTTGTCGCTAATGATACTTAGCATTATGTCATCACTAAAAGCACATGACAATAAGTAACCTAATGATCTGTCAAATTAGTTGTGTTATCAGGAACAAGTTTCTATTATAAAATTGTAACTAACTTGCTGAATCCAGTTGTGGATTGCTAGACTAGTGGCAATAAGGGAGGTATTTAAACCAAAGTTTTAAGTCCTGATAGGGCATAGAACATATCCCATCCCAAAAGAAGAAGAAAGAGGAAATGAATAAAAAGGAAAGAAAGAAGAAAGAAGAAAAATAAAGAAGAACAAAAAGGGAAGGAAGAAAGAAAAGAATGAAAAAAGAAATAAATAAATAAAACAAAAGAAATAAAGAAATCAAAAGGAAGAGAGAGGAAGGTACTAAGACGCTTTAATGAAACAGCCATCAAGATGGATGGGATGAGATGTGTGGCCTTCCATTCCATGGAGAAGCTGGGATATCGCTGTTCCATGGGATTTAAAATCTTGATTTAAACTCTATTTTGGATGGATATAAGATATTGACATCATTGGAACTTAACAATGACCGCAGCAAATATATAATTTCTAGAGTATTCCTGAATAAAGAGATTACAAGGAGTGCTCCTTAAAAGTGGCAGCTTGGAAGTTATGTAATGAAGTGCCCGTATCTATGCTTATTAGTTATTTAGAATTGTTCTTCCAGGGAACAAGCATTCATGGTCCCCTTCATTACTGTATCATCATCAGCTCATTGCTAATATATGCTTGGTGTTGCCATCCTCCTCCATTTAAGAAAGAAACCTGTTCATTATTTTGGATATATCAATAGAAGAAACTGGGTGGCATGAACATTTGGAGTTTGCCCAGAATTTATTAAAGCAGGAAATGTAGAAGGCATCAATTTCTTTCAACCGAATGCTCATTCAGGAATATAGATTGAATATCATATGATTCTAATTTTGATTGCTGATTGCTTGGTAGAAGGGATATAAGGAAAGGATCATCTGTGTTAATAAAAGCAGAAGTCTACCCCAAGGCACAAGTCTTTATGGCTTGAGAGCAAGATCTAGTCTTTGAGTTTCTATACTGAGCAGCTTTGCAACTTTTGACTTTGTATATTTGTTATTAAATTGAAAGCAATCAAAAGTTGGATGGCATAGTTCACTAAACTAGTTTCTCTGTTGATTTCTACTCTATGCTTATCCCCATGAGCTTATAATGTGTATTCTATCTTGCAAAATCATTTATGCAATAGGGTGTAGAGAATTTATGATTTTGGCAAACCTGAAAACTGGTCATCTGTTAACCTACATGGTGTTTTAAGAAACGCACGGCCAGATTCATGCATGCATATAGTGCTACACATCAATGTGATGACATGTGGCTATCATTTGAAGGTTTCATCTAGAACAATTAGGAAGATTATTGCCAATTATGTTGCAACCACATTAGAACAATGTTGCACCCATGTGAGAACATTGGCGTTCCTATCAAGAACAACTACAAAATAAGTGTATTTAAAATGCAGCAGCATTGGTCACAACTTTTCAGATATCTAGCACATGGTTCATTTCAAAACTTAGCTTATTTTTTGCAATGATTTAAGGTTAGCATTTTTTGTAATTCATTACTGGAAAAGAAAATTTACCCAAGAAAATATAATTCTTCAATAATTAGTTCAAAATCATGACTATCTCATGCCACACAAGTTGGTTCCACTTTGCCCAATTATTTTCCTTTCCTTAAAAATAAAAACTATCTAGTGCAACAAAATGTGCATATTTGAAAGAATAATTCTCTAAATTAGCAGCATCATATACATTGAATACGCAAACTAAGTACAACATTTACCAGAGTGAGTTAATATTGAGTGTTACTGAAAATTTATACTTATAACCGCACGTTATCTGCAAATGTGATGAGTATGTGGGTGCTATGGATGCTAAGGATACAAAACAGCTTGCGAACCAATAAGGAATTAAAATCAAAATTTCCTTCTAGCTTACTATAATTATATTCAAGTGAGATAAAAGACCACACATGGAAAGCAAGCAGCCTTGAAAGAACTCAAAGAGCCGGAACAAACCCAGAGAACCCAAGTAACATATACCAACCAGACCCAAAAACACACAAACAGAGAATTCCCACGCACAGCCAAGTGCATATAATAGAGAGAGGAGAAGAGTCTCACCCTTAATAAGCATGATAGTGGTAAGGTGGGTAAACACCAGGAGAAGAAGGAGAGCATTTATTGGAAAGAGAGTGCTTAGAAAGAAAGCCATGACCATGCTTCATAACATTGAAATGGGAGAAACCAACTTTTGAGAACATCTCGGTGATGCCAGAACTTGGCAAGCATAAATATGAAGTAAAAGAAAACTAAAAACATTGTGTGGCTTGCAACAAAATCAATAAATCCAAATGATGCTACATCGCAACAGTACAGTGAACAAAGTTATCCTTAATGGAGATGGAGTACAAGAGGCTTTTTTTATGGTAACTCCTACCACCAAATTTCTCTTGGTTCCATCAAGAAGGTCTACTATTAGATTCCCCTTCTCTTTCCTTACTCCAACCACCTACCATCTCTGTGAGATGACGACAAGAAGAGGGAGGACAGCCGGAGGGGAAATGTGGGAACTGGTGCCAACAACTTCACGTAGGACCCTGGAGCGGATCTAGGAAGGCGGGTACTTGATCTAAATATAAATATTATTGTTATTAACCTTTTTATTTTTAATTTTATTTTATTTTATTTTTTGAGATGGGGTGGCTCGAGGATGTAGCGTGGAGCTTACACTAATGTTATTAATTATTGGTTTCATTAATTTTTTCCTCCACTGATTATAAACTTTTTTATGCTCACTAAAGTATTTTAGTTATATTGTCACAAGAAAAAAAAAGGAGGAGAATAACAATTTGCCCTGCATTCATAATGAAACGTAGGGTATTGACATCGTTTAAAATACGATTAGTGGAGAAAAAATAAAAACATCATTTATAAATGTCACAATTTCTTTATTTTTCAATATTCGCTCATGTTTTAAAATTTTATAATTAATTTAAAAATTAATGAGAAAATCTAGATTTGGAAATCAACCACACTCCTTCAAATATCTTCATCTATTCCACGGGCTACTTCCATCATCCAAAACCTCTATACAACGCTTCTCCTATTATCATCATCTTCTTCCCCAAAATTTTTATTAGCTCTTCCTTTGCCACCACCTTCATTTGGCCGTCACCTACCATTATTGGCATCCCATGCTCTCTCATCCACATAGCTCACCGTTGCCTTGTTCTTTGCTTCCTTCCATCATCAATGCCTCCCACTTAGCCTTCCTCATGGGCAGCAGTGTCATCCTTGCCACTATTAACATCCTATGCATTGGCTATTGCTCTGCCTATGCCATTTCACTGCCTCCTTGATCTCCACGATCATTGACATAAAACTCATCACTCACCAACATCTGCCTTGACGTTAACTCTACCAGAGATTGTTTATCCAATTGACCTCAATCCCTAATATTTCTATGATCTCCACTAGTACAATCCTTATTCTCCTCTCTCCCATGACCATTTCCTTCTATTGATCATCTAGAATGTGATCGATGGAGAACCCAGCCCTTAAAATCTCATCTTCTACTTATTTTTGAATTAAGCTTTAGGATTCTGATAAGCCAATCTATTTTTGTTAGTGTTCTACCTTATGGGAGAAGTTTTTTCAACAGCCCAAGCAATAAGGTGAATGAATTGTTTCTCCATCCATTCATGCATTTAATATTCACTAACTAAATAATGAAAGCCAAGTTACTAAATTTCTTGTAAACAAGACATAGTTCCTAATTGGCATTATCAAGTAACTCAATAGAATTTATTAGCTTCTACATTAGGTTCCCCACCGTGTTCTTTAAGTTGACTAACCATCACACCATCTTGGTTCGCAATTTCAAATGCATCATGGAACATCTCATGTATATCATCTAAATCATCGTAGGTATCAGAGTCATGAGCTAATTCAATAGATAGATTACCTTCCTTATGGTAAACTTAATTAGTATAACCCTTTAGAAAACCATCACATATGAGATCATCATACACATTTTCTCTACTTTTCCATAAGCAATTATTGTAGCTAACACATGGACAAAGATCTTATCTCCCTCGGAAGCATTACCAAATGCATTGAGAAATTATGCAACTCCCTTTAAGTACAAGTTGCTGATCATAGATTCTTGATCAATGCCAGTTCTTGGTTCCAATTTTAATTAGTTTTGTCGAGGTTCAAAAATTAATGAACAATCTGGATGGGCTAGGTTCTTGGTTAGCTGCTAACCAAAGCAAACTAGAATCATGTATATCCCTAGCATCAATCACATTAGATGATATTTGTATAGTAAAAGGTTCAACAGCTCTAAAGTGAATGCAATGACTCTTTTCTATAGCTCAGGAGTGTTCCTAAAGACCTTATGAATTATTCTACTTTTATTTTTTTTGTTGAACTACTCTATTACTTACAGGAACAACAAGTTTACTGATTAAAAGAAAAAATATAGTTTTGAGTAGGTAAAATAAGGAAGATATATGCTCATCAAAGGAACCCATGAATGGTAAAGATTAAACCAAAGGCAAAAGTAAACAATACATCAGCAAGAACATAAGCATACTTCTAGGTAAAAAGATAAGAACTTATAAAGGAAGAGTAGGTTAAAGAGAACCAACATGATATTTAGATAGGAAGTGGAGAAGTTCATGAGAATACCATAAGCACAAAACAAATTCAAGTATAAAAGTTACAATTTAGTAGGATGGATACACATCCATGTTTAACTTCTATGTCCACCCATTGACATGATTGAATTTATCACTTTCTACAAAAGCTAAAACACATCGTCTATTACAGCACAAATTAAGTATGCAGGAGGAAGCATATCGATGTAGCCGACCCCATGTAGTTGGGAAAAGGCTTAGATGAGTTAAAATGAGTTGATTTGAGTACAAATTAAGTATGCTCAAAAATTGAATCCATGCCAGCTCTTGATTAAGCTTTTGATTTTGCTGAATGAAAGAAGTTTTCCCCTAGTTAACTCAGAAATCAGGGCCAATACCTGCATATCATAAATTACAATAGGGATATAGCCACCATGAAGCTAGCAGTAAAATAATCAAATGAAAATGCTAATGTATTTCTTACTAAAGCATCATTATAAGAATAATATGTTCATTATTGTTGTTATCTTTCCAATGGAAGGAATAGAGTTCAATTTTTTTATGAAAACATTAAAAAGATTCAAATCACTTCCCTAATGTGCAATTTGAGTACAACTAGTATGATAGCATGGAAACAAGACTTTATTACTTTTATTGAAGAATATTGCTTTAGCAAGTTACTTTCGTACAAAAAAGTTATGGCACAGAAAAGGCCTTTGAAAAATTGAGAAGATCAATATTGATATCTAATTTATAATCAAATATTTTGGTAAAAATGTAATTAACTAACAAGTGTAATTCGGTCAATATGTGGTCAATTCAATGAACTGTTAAAGCCAAAGGACATTGATCCCATCTTAATCCTAGTCTCTTTGGCTTGGTGTCCAGTTTGTTGGGCCTGATGTGGTACTATCAAGACCTAGGAGGGCTAACTTGTATTGGGCTGGGTGTGGGTCTAAGGGTTAAGATTAAATCAAGTCACGGGTGTACACGGGCTTGGGGGTTAGTTTAATCTCATTGGGTTAGTCCATGAGAGTTTTTGTTGAGTCTGGACCTGACCCACTTAGTGAATATATTTAAACTCTAGTTTCTAGAGTTTGAATGGAATAACACATATTCTTTCTCCTTAAGAATAATTTTTTCTCTCTATCCTTCATCTTCTCCCCCCTATCACCACGGTAGGATTCCAGGCTTTTGTGCAGGGTAGGAGGGGAGGCCTCTCCCCTTCATGATCAGATCTAGCATTTCGTGGGCATGATTCCATGGGAGAAAGTTGCATGATAAAATGCCTAGGAAGGAAGATGCCAAGAACTTCGTGGAAGAATCACGTTCCTGGTGGTGGTTCACATATCGAGGGAGTCAAGGCGATCAATGGAGGGGGAGGAGTGAATTCCCTTCCAGGCTTCTTGGGTGAAGATGTGAGCTGAAGAAATCCATGAGCACACATGGAGTGCGTTGGACTCCAAGGAAGCAGTCAATAAGTCATGTTCTCACGGGTATAGGGAGACACGAGAAGGGAGCGGAGCATGATCTTTCTCACAGAGCGGAGCATGAGATATTTCTCACAGAATTTCGTGGATGTGTGAAGCCATGGGGTGATGGGGAGTTCCAGCAAGCAAGGAAAGAAAGATTAAAAAAATCCTTGAATAATTTGATTGTTGATAACAAAGGGTGAAAGCCTAGGATACTTCTCCAGCGAGGTTGATCCCATTACTGTTCATCAAAGACTAAAACCTCAACAGTTGGTATCAGAGCCAGGCTCAAGAAGAAGTGGGTACTTCTCAAGTGAGGTTGATCCCATTGCTATTCATCAATGACTAAAACCTCAACAGTTGGTATCAGAGCCATGCTTAAGAAGAAGTTATTTGGAGATCTTCAAAGGGCTGAAAAATTTTAGCAACGCTTTATCAAGGTCTCTCAATTTTCTAAAAATTTTTATGCTATTTTTTGGTTGAGATCTGGCCATGGGTAGTAGCATAAAATTAGATTTTGAGAATTTGATGGAAAGAAAAGTTTCTCTATGTGGAAAGTCTGGATAGAGGACCTTCTTTTTAGATCTAGCTTTGGAGGAAAGGCCAGATGGAATAATAGATAAGAAGTGGATGTTGTTGGAGAAGAAAGCATGTTCAGTGATCAGAGGATGTCTGGCGGATTCAGCCCTTTATTCAGTGCTAGAGGAGAAGACCCTGAAAGGACTTTGGTCGAAGTTGCATACCCTCTACATGGAAAAGAATATTTGCAATAAGTTGATGTTGAAGAAGCACCTCTACAACCTTCGAATGTCAAAAGGTGAAGATGTTCTGGGCCACAATCAGGTATTCAACTAGATAAGCAATAAATTGCTGAATGTCGGGGCTAAGATGGAGAAGAAAGATAAGATACTTTTACTACTGTGTTCGTTGCCCACATCACATGACTCATTAGTCACGATGCTGCTCTATGGGAAGGAGATATTGTCTCAATACTTCTGACGAATGAGTAGAGGAAAAAGATGACCAAGGAAGCTGTTCCCCAGAACGGTCTATCAGTTGGAAAAGGGTTAGGCAGAGACAGGGACAGGAGCAGGCTTAGGAGATGGTTACAGTTCAGGAAGGCTAAGTGCTACAAGTGTAGTGAGATAGAAAATTTCAAGAGGGATTATCCTAAGAGAAAAAATCAAAAGGAAGAAAAGAGAGGATCTGAATCTATGAGTACAGTTGTATGCCAGAAGGTGAAGGATGATCTCTTGGTGGTATCGGATTGTCACAAGCACAGTACAGAGATGTGGACCTTAAATTCAGCTTGTTCTCATCATTACACTTCCAACCAGTCATGGTTCAATACTTACACAGAGATTGATAAGGGGTATGTGACTCTTGAAGATGATCACCCTTGCAAGATGGCAGGGATTGGCATAGTAAGGTTGAGGATGTTTGATGGCATGGTGCACACTCTTACTAGTGTGAAGCATATCTCAGAACTCAAGAAAAATCTGGTGTCATTGGAGTACCTGGAGCAGACTAGATATAACTTCAGCAGTCATGCCAGGAGTGAAGTTCTGAACATCTCCAATGAAGCTATGGTGGTATGAGAGGAAGAAGGCTAGAGAACAACCTATATAGGTTGGAGGGCTTTATGGTGACCAGAAAATCTAAGGTAGCGGCTATGGAACAGGATTCTTGGAATGTGTACAGGATGTGGCATTACCGCCTAAGCCATATGGAAGATAAGAGGATGAAAGAACTAAATAAGAGAGGTTAGCTTCTGGTCTTGAGTGGTGGAGATATAAAATCTGTGAGCCATATCAGATGGGAAGCAGAGGAGAGTGCAGTTCTTGGATAGCACAACTAGGAGTGCAGAACCCCTAGAACTAGTACAATTGATGTCTAAGGACCAGCACCAATTTCTGCAAGGAATGGGGCTATATACTTCATGACCCTAATAGATGATTTCTCAAGAAAGCTATGGGTCTACTACATGAAGAAAAAATCAGAGGTCTTTACTAGGTTTAAAATCTGAAAGGCTGAGGTGGAGAGGGAGTAGGGTATGAGTGTGAAGCGTCTGAGGCTAGACAATGGCGAAGAATACACCAGCAGAAAGTTACAGAGATTTTATGAGGAGTGGGACATCAAAAGGTACTTCTTGGTGATGAAAACTTCTCAAAAGGATGGGATGGCTGAGAGGATGAATAGAATACTATTAAAAAAGTAAGATGCTTGAGGCTACAGACAGGACTTTCAAAAATATTATGGGTTGACGCAGTAGATGTAGCCAACTACTTGGTTAATCGGTCACTGCACACTAGGTTGGATGGAGGCCTTCTAGAGGAGATATGGTATGGAGGAAAGACAAGCTTGAACCATCTAAGGGTATTTGGATACATGGCATATGTGCATGTTGGTGCTGAAGAGCGGAGTAAGTTGGACGCTAGGTAAAAGAAGATGGTATTCCTGGGCTACTCGCATGAAATCAAGGGGTATCGGTTATGGGACCCCTTGGGGAAGAAGGTTATCATCAACAGAGATGTGACCTTCGATGAGAGCTTGATCCTCCAGAGCAGAGGTGGTACAGATGCATAGCAGAGACTGCAGAAGGTGAAACACGATAATACTAGTCAGATGACCTCCTACACAATTGTATCATTTGCTAGTGGACCAGGAAGATTTAAGATTCAGGTGAAGAGGACTAACAGAGGGGTCAGAAGCTAGGAAGTTCAGCAGGATGCAGTTGAGCAGGGGACTCAGAGGATGCAGCTGAGTAAGGGACTGATACTGGGATCGCATTGCACAGGCTCGGGAGAAACGTGCGACCATCAGTTCGATACGGCTTTAAGGATTCGATGTCATATGCCCTGGTGATTGCGAATGAAGAACCTTACACCTATCAGGAGGCTGTGGAGAAACAAGACAGGGATAGGTGGGTCCAGGCTATGGCAGAGGAGTTGCAGTCTCTCTACAGGACTGGCACATGGCAGGTAATCCAATTGCCATAAGAAAAGAAACTCATTGGTTGCAAATGAGTTTATCAGCGTAAGAAAGGGCCTTCAGAGCAAAGGAATATCGGGTACAGGACAGGACTAGTGGCCAAAGGATACTCTTAGAAGAAAGGCATCGACTATAGAGAGCTGATGGAAGAAATGAAGTGGAGCGGGTGAAGATATACACCACAAAGAACCCAATATATGCACTGACCAAGGTTCTTTCATAGGACAGCTTTCGTAGGGATGCAGCTGATGGATACGATGGACGTGCCGAGGCCTTAAAAGTACCAAGATGAAGATTGTTGGGCTTGATGTGGTGCTATCAAGGCCCAAGGGGGCTAATTTGTATTGGGTGGGTGTGGATCCAAGGGTTGAGATTAAATTAAGTTATGGGTGTACACGGGCTTGGGTTTAGTTTAATATCATTGGGTTAGTCCATGAGAGTTTTTGTTGAGTTTGGGCCTGGCCCACTTAGTGGATGTATTTAAACTCTAGTCTCTAGGGTTTAGATGGAATAACACATATTCTTTTCTCCAAGAAATAATTTTCTCTCTCTATCCTCCATCTTCTCTCCTCCTATCTTCATGGTAGGATTCTAGGCTTTTGTGCAGGGTAAGAGGGGAGGCCTCTCCCCTTCACGATCAGATCCAGTGTTTCATGTGCATGTTCTGCATTTCCGTGGGAGAAAGCTGCATGAGAAAATGCCCAGGAAGGAAGACACCAAGAACTTAATAGAAGAATCACGTTCCTGGTGGTGGTTCACATATCGAGGGAGTCAAGGCATCAATGAAGGGGGAGGGTGAATTCCCTTCCAGGCTTCTTGGGTGAAGACGTGAGCGGCAGAAATCTGTGAGCACGCACGGTGTGCGTTGGTATCTCTCTAAAAATCAGATCTTCGGTTCGATACCCACCATTGCAAATAACTAGTTTTTTTATTTAAATTTATAAAATTCCAAGAAATATATCAAGAGTAAACCATTGCAAGTAATTGAATTTTATTTAAACTTAAATTTAAATAAAATCAACATTAACAAACTGAATTAATTTGTTTGAAACTTCAAATTCATTGGATTCAAATCCATACAAAATAAGATATCATTAATCCTATTAACTTAATTCATATAAGATCACTTCAAAAGAAATAATTCTTTAGATAACTTACAATACATAATTAATAATATATGTAGATCCATATATTAAATAAATATCTAACATGTGAGACTATGAAAACCAGAAGGTTAAGACGGAGGATTCCTCTTGCTCGTTTTCCCCTTTTGTCACACAGATGTACTATAAAAGTATGCATCTTGCAGCATTTCCTCCTTAAAGGGAAGTTATGTTATTTAGCAAGTAGAGAAAATTAATCTTTTTGTCACCCTAGACTTTTTTTATGGAAAGCCTCTCTCAATTATTGGACGTTGGACACGTACGTGCCCATTTGACCCTAGAACAGACTTGTCATCCTATGTCTTTCTCAATTATTGAAGTTAGGGAGCATTCAATTAGTTTTTTTATTTAATTTAAAATTATACAAAATTGATCAAATCGAATTTCTTAAAATATAATTGAACCATGCAACCAAATTATCTTAAAAAACCAAAATATACTAATTTGATTCGATCAAAATTTTCCCATTGTGAGTTTATTATTTGTACTTTAAGCTTAAAAACTTTAAATTTTTATTTGTAACCCTTTTCAAGTTTTTTGACTAAAATTTTTGTTTATAAGGCATTTTTTAGCTTTTTGGACTAAAAGTTCTATTTTTATCTTTATTTTGAGCTTTTAGGAATAAAAATTCAGTTTTTCGGCTTGATTAATTTGAGTTGTTAGTATCCAGTTCAGTTTTGAGCGGGATCGTAGAATTAGATTTGGTTTTAGGTTTGAGCTTTAATTAGGTTAATGAATTTTGGACTTTGGCTTTTGAATTTACATTTAGGCTTTGAACTTGGATTAAGTAAAATTTACAAGACTTAGGCCAAACCGGTGGATAAGGTATATAAAGAAATTTGTTTTAATTTTTTGGATTTTAATTTTAAAAAAATTGAACTAAAACTTAATAACCAAAATTTAAAAATGAACTAAACTAAATTAAAAATATATAAATATTAATATATATATAATTTAATATGAAAGAAGGTTATAAATATTAATCATCTAAATTTTAATATTTATATTTTATTATATAATAAATTTTAAAATTTAAATATTTTTAATACAAATTAAATATATAATTAGATTAAGTATTCTTAGATATTTATATGAAAGTTAAGAGAGTAATTTAAATTACTAGATTTTAGTAATCTCATATACTTACCTTTTAAATGGGGATCAGATTACCATGATTTGTGTAGTCTTGCATTCCTAGAAATTAAATATTAGCACTTAGATTACTATATCTAATTGTTCAACATGATAATCTCATATTATCAAGATAGATTATTATAAACCAAATGGCTCCTAAAAGTTAAATTAAATATTATTAATTAAGTGTATGAAAAATATTTCTTTAAGTGTTGTGAGGAAGCCAAAGAGTTACTACTAGCTTCACTCTTAGATCTATGGTAAAAGGTGCCATCCCTTTACAATTCCTTAAGAGAAACGAGCCATAAATTATCATGGTGAAAATTGGCTACACTCACTCCACTATGATTTCCAACTTTTAAACTATATTGTCATGGTGTGGATGTCATGGTGTCGATAAGAGGGTACCATGACACCTGTGTTATAAATTACTACATAGCAATCCACTTGTAGTGACTCTGCTTAAAAGCACATTGATATTGGAATTATATTTTAGAGACATAAGAAAATAAATAAAATATATTTTAAAAAATGAGCAAAAACTAAAGGAATTATATTTTAGAAATGTAACAGTATGTACTACAAAATTTTAAAGTTGGAATTGCTTCTCCAAAAAAGTTATAATGTAGAAAGTGGAGCTATGTTTCTAGAAACATAAGAAAATGAATAAAGAATAATTTGACTTGAATGAACAAAAAATAATGCAATTGTTTTTAGAAATATATAGATGATACACCAAAATTTATAAAGTATGGATTTTTTAAGAAAAAACTACAATATATAAATAAAAAAAGCTATTGTTCAATTCCTCCAATACATTGGATTTGTTTTTTTTCAAATACTTTAATAAATTTGTTTTAGTTTTAAACTGAATAAGAATCAAAATTTAATTGTTGAGATTGAAAAGCATAATCACCAACCATTATCAACAACCGACTCAAGACAGTCATCATGCGGCAGCAAAAATTGAATGCGCTGATACTTAGTTTGGCTGGAAAACCAAACATATTGATGATCTGCTTCCCTGCTGGAATGAGAAGTTTGCATTCAATCTATTGTCTTTGGATTGGAAAGCTATGAGCAAGCTCCAGTTAAGAATCATGGAAAAAGCCGAGTAATAATGACTTGACACTCTCTGCCTCTGGTTGCATTCAATTTTCTTTCTAGTTATTCTGAAAAGGCCTAGTTATATAATGGTGATTATAATAATTATTTCACTATAAATTCAAACTGATACTTTTCATTTTCTAAAACTTTCTAAAATTCAAACGGAGATCAGCGTGAATATCATTATTGAGGTTGATGCAATAAGAAAAGCTGAAAAAAAAAGAGAAAGTGCCAGCTAATTATAAGAAAAGCAGAGATTAATTTTTTCTTTGATGGAAAGAGAGACTCAAGAATCTTTCTTAACAACAAGAAGTTATCTATGGCATCAATTTTGTACAAGGCTTAATAGCTTCACAAGTGGGGCAATTTTTGTTCCATAAAAATGGTTGGATGTTTACAAGAAACACCGGAATTTTATTTTATTTTTACTTCCATTATAAATCCATCATCGGTACGACAATCTTTGCTCCAAAAGTGATTGGATGTTTCCAACAAACTTTGTCATATATTTACTTCCATTATAAATCCATCATCTCTAAAAACCACCCATTATTAATAAAAGACGGGAGAGAAAAACTCTTCACTCACATTTTTCGTAAAAGAAAAGAAGAAAAAAAAAGAGCATATTTTTCTTGAATGAATCAGCAGAGATGACACCAATCATCCATTGCAGGCTCGGAAAGAATATTATAAAATGGTTGTTATTGTAAGAGGGTTTTATAAATCCGTATGCTGCCTTGACATTTGAGAAGAGAGCTGTTGCTTATTAGGAGAGCAGCAAAGAGATGGATGGCCATTGTGGAGGTTACCTACCCAAATGGCTTCTAGCAGACTTCAGTAGGAAGAGTTTGGCATAGGTAATAAATGCCAAATGTTGTTCCCAAGTAGTCTGACACAAATTTGGTTACTTGAAGAAGATGTCAACTCCTTCAAGCATAATATAGCATCTAAGAATGGCCACAAAAGTCACATCAAGGTTTCTGTCAAAAGTCTTGTTTTGTGGCGATCATTCATTCTTCAAGAATAAAATTCCTTAACCTCAAGCTAGGTGTATGATGTGTAATATTTTAGAGGGGACAAGGGGATGACATATTTGTACTTTAATTACCCTAGTCCAAGCAAGAATTGGGCCGTTTCCTTGTTAAGTAGGATCTAAAGTTATTAGGGCAAGCCTCAATTTACAAGTTTATATTACATACAACTTTACCAATAAGTCTTCCATATCTGTTTCAAAGAGGAGGGAAACCTACGTGTATTTCAATTACCCTATTCCAAGTAAAAATTGAACCCTTAAAACATTAAGCAAAGAAATGTAACCATTAGGCCAAGCCTAGGCAAGCTTCAATTCATAAGTGCACTAATTTATGCTTGTACCCACTCTATACTCCCTCACCCGTACTTGTTCCATACTTGCCACTTCTTCTAGACTCCATTTCAGCTTTTTTTTGTATGTTCTTATTTGAATTTCAATTTAAAACCTAGGTTTAAAGCAATTATGGGCTACTTTTTTTCTTTAATTTTAGGCCGGATGAATGGATCAAGTTTAAAAAAATCATGATTTATGACTATTAGTAAAATTTTCACTGAAAGTTTGTAACTATGTTAATAAATAAAGGTAAATAACTAAATTTACTAATGAATACAATGCGCACAAGGCGAAGTGGGGATATCTTTACATCCATATCCATCATATGCCCATACTCGTATCCATTTTTTAACCTCCATACACCCCTCAAATGTTGTGGAAATAGGTGAGTATCTATTGGTTTGAAGAAAATTACTATATCTAACACCTATATAAATATATCTTTCTTAAAGAGCATCAACATATGATGACTCAGGACCTCACTCAAAAAAAGATCAGTTCAATATTGAACATTATATAAATTTTAAAAATCTTTCGAATACATAACCCTCTTCTTATTTGACTTTTGACGTTCTTATTAGGTTAGAGGTCCAAACTCAATCAGATTCAATCACAAACATAATAATTGATCGATGATTAACTTTAAAGGGATGCATGTTTTGGTACCTTCTAGTTACATATGAGATATGGATCAGGTCCATCTTGATAATATTTATACCAATGTGAGATTTTATTTAAAAAACAAGCTGAAAAGTATTATTTAGAATCTTTAACCTTCTATTGCATAAACAACATGCGAATAAATAGTCTTAGAGTGCTTACACAACATCAATAAGATGCAATTATTAGAAGCAAATTGTATGCATATGTCATATAAAATTTATTACGTTGGGACCTAAGACTTGACCTTTGGGAAACCTTTTTTAAACTTAGCTTAGACCATCTTGAGCCGACTTAGTTTTAAGGCTGCCACTGGGCCTTTCCTTTGATCGATTTATCTTTTGGGGACCAACTGGAGGAGTATTGGTCAAAATTGATGATGTTTATTGGATGGAAAAGTCTTCCTACACTGGATGGAAAAAGTCTTCGCCTCTAGTGCAGGAAGCGCACATCGAGCGGGCGGGTGCACGTGCCACGGCCCAATGGGCGTACGGCCCGGTGCATGCGTTCGTGCACCGCCTCGCATGCACCGGGGGTGGTGCACAAAGTCATTCCCTTATTGGATAGGAACTTAGGACATGCCTTTTGGGGAGCCTTTTTTAACTGAGCTTGGGCCTTCTTGGGCCAGCGTAATTGTGAGGCCATGACAACGCCTTCGACCAATTTATTCTTCGAGAATCAATCTGAGGAGTACTTGTTTAGCTCGGAAATTAGCTGAGTTTTGAGCCTCGCCAGTAGAAGCAAAAGAGTACTTGTTAACAGATGGACACTGAAAAAAAGGATGCGGAAGCTAAGGCCAGTAAAATGATGGGTCCCTAACTCGAGGTGGCAGGCCTAAAAGTCAGCGGGCATTTAATCCCATTTGATAGTTGCAATCATAATAATAATGAGAAAAAAATTTACAATCCTCAATGCAAATGGTTAGGTTCTAGATGACTTATTTTCGAATATGACTTGATAATGAACAGAGCTATTTTATTGGAACTCAGAATTATAATTTGTTTAAGATAAAAGAAAAATTAAATAACTAAATTTTGCATGATTGAACAATATTATTTTAAGTTTAAAAATAATTTACCTTTATTGACCACTCTTTATTTCCGTGGTGGCTATCGTTATATTTTGTTGCTATTTTTATTGGTGCTTTTTCATATTTTGTATATGTGCTAGATGATTTAATCTAGGTTGAATAATTTATTTATACTTAAAAGTTCAAAGTTAATATAAATATTTTGGGCCTAGTTGCTAAAATTTGCTGCTAATTAGGCATGTATTCGTAGACTAGTTTTGAGCCTCGCCAGTAGAAACGATAGTTGGTAAGCATGCTGTGAGGTCTGACCCATTCTATTCTCACTTTGGACGCTAGGCCCAAACCAGACACAAGCTTTACCACACCCCCCACACCCAACCCCCCTCTCTAACTCCCTTCTCTTTTTCTCTTTCTCTTTCTCTTTCTAGCCCTTCTCTCTCTCTCTCTCCTCTCTCTCTCATACTCTTTCTCTCTTTAGGAATCTTTCCATGACCTCCTAGTTGAGCCAGGTCAGGCCTATGCTCTCACACCCCGTATGTTGATCCCAGGGAAGATTGCTTCCCTCATCCAACCTGGCCCCATGTCTAGCTTGACTCCTGCCACGCCCCAGACCCAAATATTGGGCTAGGGTGACAACCCGCCGCGTGCTGGGCACGTAAGACGTCTTAAAAATCTTGATATACGATTCAAATGGGGCAATAAATATGAAAACCAACCATAATACAAATGATAGTTATAAGTTTTGGGTATCAAACCCTACATCCAAGTCATGCTAATAAAGTTGGGCTACAACAAGCCCTACACACAAACATAATGGGATTACACCAATACAATGGTTCTTATTTTATTTATTAGAAGCTTCATCAACTCCGAATATCCATCATCAACCCTGAGGCTCTAAAAAACATTGTGAAGGTTTAATGAGTTTACACTCAATAAGTANACATAATAGGATTACACCAATGCATTGGTTCTTATTTTATTTATTGGAAGCTCCATCAACTCCGAATATCCATCATCAACCCTGAGGCTCTGAAAAACATTGTGAAGGTTTAATGAGTTTACACTCAATAAGTAAGCCTATTATACAATCATATCATACTTGAATTATATTTAACATGCTATCAACATATGCATTTTGTCAACTTAACATAAATTGAACATTTGATAAGCATCAGAATATGCACTCTAGCAAACTCACTGTTTATGTAATTATAGATTTCCTATGTGTCCCACGGCCCTGCAATACCTCAATCAGAGCACATCCTCTAGATGTGTGGCCATAAACATCAACAGAACACATTGTACGATGTGTGGGGCCATACCATAACAGAACACACTCTACGATGTATGTGGCCATAAGAAAATCAAACAGAACACATTGTAAGACATGTGGGGCCATACCATAACAGAACACACTCTACGTGTGTGTGGCCATATAAAATCAACAGAACATGTCTACAATATGTGGGGCCATATCATAACAGAATACATCTCCAGTGTGTGTGGCCATATCATAACAGAACACAGCTACAATGTGTGGGGCCATAGTAAAGGAGAACCGCGGCGACACATAAATCTATTTAACATTTTCATCATAATTACATCATGCATCTGTATCTCACATTACCTCACAGTGATTTGCACAGTGCTAGGAAATGCATATAGTCACCTCAGTATAACATATCATACAGGCAATTACATTTCTGGCATATACATCAATAAATCATTTCTTACAATATTACCAATCACTATAATCATATAATTGTTCATTGTAATCCACAGTTCCATGCTACATAAACAATTCAGATAATTTCTTATATAAAATGCATGCAAACTGTATATCCTCAATTCATTAATTAAAAATTAAATTGCATAATAGTCTTACTTACCTCCTACTAAAATCCAAATGATGCACCAACTAATCAGATGTCTAGGCACCTACAGGATCAATGTACATAATTAATTCACTGAAATCTAATTAATAAAATGACCCTTAAGACCCTACCCAGACTAGTTCACGGGCCAACTTTGGGCTCGAATATCTCCCACTATACACACCCACTTGGGGAAGTAAAAATACCCAAGAAACTAGAATTAACCCAGATTCTAGCCATATAATTTTTTTATTAATCTCGGCCCGTTACGGGGCCCAAAAACCAGCCCCAAATCTGTTCGCTGCACGGCCCAATAGGCCCAGGCCAGGCCGGCCCAGCCGGCCCATGGCCAACATCCAACCCCCGCTCCCCTGTTTCGCCCGAAACAGGGGACAGCCTCCGCCGGCGGCCAGGGCCGCCGCCGGCCTAATCCCGTCCGGCCCGGCCACCGGAGGCCGGGCCGGAGCCGGCCCGCCCGCGGCCGGCCTCTTTCCCCTCTCTAATTCTCTCAATTTCTCTCCCTCTCTCTTTCTCTCCGTGCTGCTCCCGCGTGAAGTTCATTGTGCCGGCGTCGAATCCGGCTAAATTGGGGCCGGTCCGGCCGCCGTTGGCCGGACCAGAGCCAGCCGCCACCGCTGTCGGCCTCCCCCTCTCTCTCTCTCTCCATAATTTTCTCTCTCCCCCTCTCTTTCTCTCTTTTTCTCACCGCACAGGCGATACTGTGCCGGTCGCTTGACCGGGAATTGAGGGCAGTCCGGCCACTGTTGGCCGGACCGGAGCTGGCCGCGCCGCGGCCAGCCGCCTCCCTCCATCCACTCTCTCCGATTTCATTCTCTCCCTCTTTCTCTCAATTTCTCTCTCCCGGGCTCTCTTTCTCTCTTTGGCTCTCTCTCTCTCTCTCTGGCTTTGTGGCAGGGGGACTACCTGAGAATGATGCGCGCCAGGATGAAGGAAGGAGTCCTCCTCCTTCACCTTTTAATCATCTGTGCGATGCCTCGGATCGGGAGTTCCCGGAAGACTAAACGCTTCACCTGGAGCGAAGCATCAGCCAGGGAAAACCAACAGACTTGAGCCTGGTTCATCTGAACCAAACCTGGTTCATCTAAACCAATTCCTTCACCACTACGGATGCTATCATCTCAGCCATGCCTGAAATTTCTCTCCCTCTCTGATCTTTGGATTGGGGAAATGAACCCTCCATCTCCCTATAAACCTCACGCGACGCCTCGTACAGAGACTCCGAAAACCCATTCGTTACGCGAAATTGAAAACTTAATAGCCACGTGTAACCGCAGGAATCCAAGCGTCACCCGTCCCAGGGATCCTACGCTAAATCTCACGAACCAGGTAATTAAGGTCTCGGGGTTACATTCTCCCCTCCTTAAAAAATTTTGGCCTCGAAATTTGATATACATCCAATAGAATACATAATCCAAATTTTTTATCTCATAATCAGTTAAACTTCATTCAAAAGTCACAGTCATCGATACATCATTGATCTGTAATAAGATACAAATATTTGTGGATGTTTTTTTTTTTTTCATTTCTCCTTAGACTCCCAAATAATCTCCCTCTCAGAATAATTACTCCGCTGAACTTTGACATAAGGAATACTACACCATCTCAGAACTTAATCCTTGCGGTCCACAATGTGCACAAGATGATCTTCATAGGTCAATTCTTTCTTAAGCTAATTGATTCAAGTTCTAACACATAACGGGGGTTTGAAATACACCTCCTCAGTCATAAAGATATGAAACACATTGAACACCCAAAGAGTAATGAAGCCAGTGCTAAGCTATAAGCCACCTCCTTTATTTTGATCAAAATCTCAAATGGCCCAATGTATTGTGGCTCAAATCACCTCTAACACAAATCTCATCATATCATTGATTAGTAAAACTTTCAAATGATCTTCAACCTGAAATTTTAAATCTTTCTTTTTGACATCAACATAGCTGCTTTAATTAACGATACATTTCATAGTTGCTACACCAGCTCAGTCCAAAATTATCTCTCTCTCACCTCATCTCAATATGAAGGGAATCTACACCTTATATCATAGACAATTGAAATGAATCCATTTGAATGTTGGCTTGGTAATCATTAAAATAAGCAATTTCACTAAGGGTAAGAAGCTATACCAAGCACTTTCTAAATCCATCACACAGGCTCGCAGTATATCATCAAATCTAATTGGTTCATGCAGATTGTCCATCTATTTGAGGGTGGAAGGCTGGACAGAAATTCAGCTTAATCCACTAAGCCTTATGATGACATCATCGAATTAGGAGAGTGAGACAAATGGGTTCATACTCAATTTACGCAGTTTACTATTAAACCAAAATAATTATTAACATTTTATCCCGCTAAAATTTCATCCTCGAAATTAAATGTCCACAAATTTTGTACCATTATAGATACTCACTAGCAACTTTTATTTCATTCCTAAGTACCCAAATGACATGTCCAACTTTCAAAATTAATTTAATCTTTCTACCAAATAAAATTAAATTCCTTAAGAAGTATTTCTTTCCTGTCCCTTAAAAAAAAAAAAAAACCTTAACTTCTCACAACACAATCATCATAAATATCATAGAATCCATCATATGTATTATGTCATCCATTCTTAAGGTTAGTAACACATAATGTACTCTTAATTCTCGATAAGACAGTTCTAAATTCTTGTGACTTAGATATAAGATAGTTTTCTTCCAATGCTCTCTCAACTCTTGAATAGTTGAATGTGCCATTAAGCATTACGACACTTATTTTAATCATCATAACATACTTGGTTTTACTCTTGAATACTTCAAGCTAACATCAATGAACATTATGTAATTATTTAGGATATCTTTCATAATTATCATAATCAACTAATTTAATTTCTTTGAATAATATTGTCATCATTAATCATCAGTATGATTAATTTATCTCCTTCATATTTATCAATAATACCACCATAACCAATCAATTTCTCTTGAATAGGTCAGTATATCCTCAATAAATAATGCAATTTAAATGATTCAAATTCTTGAATCGATTATTTCGTTACCAATGATTATCAAAATCATCTATAGATTATGCAATGTCTCATGCCATAACATGACCAACTAATTTAAACCCTTCAAATATCTCAAAGTGACTTCACTAATCTAGCTCAGATGGATACAAGACTTATAAGGTCAATAAAGATTGAAAATGCACTTACCATCTGAAAGACATAATTTAAAATTATAGTAATCTCTCTATGACTTGAAAGTGATAATAGATGTACCCTTAACCATAATCCATAGCTGATAATAATCAAAAATAAAATCATCTCCCTCTTATTTTCTTAACAATAATTATGCCACTTATGGATGATTGATAATTGATCCATCCTGGAGAAAGATATCTCCTTAGGAACTACGAAGAAAGGTACAATAAGTATGTACAATAAATTAATGAATATATCTTGATTTAGAAATCTATTAACAGATGAAAATCCCTATAAATTCTTTATCAGTAAAATTTATCTTATTCTCATTATTGCTAAAATCTTTCACTTTCTACCATCAAAATATTTGATCATTTATAGCCAAAATCAGTTCTAAAGATTAATAGAGTCTACTGCTCTCAAAAACTTAAACAGTAATTGTCTCAGAATTTAAAATTTTATTCTTCCTAAATAGTCCATCAAGATATAATATGCAGTCAACTTTTTTATTAGCATCAATATCAACCATCTCCACATCTAGCAAATTAACAATCAGTTTTGAACATGCAATATCCATAATAAAAGTTCTCTTAGTAAAATTCACTATATATACTTATCCATCCAGACTCAAATTCAGAAAGTACTCAATTGTGATTAATCAAAAATGTAGTTAACTATTTCATTCCCAAAATATCATCAATATTAATCATCCATATAACCAGCAGATTAGCTCATAATCTTAAACTTACAATATCAACAATAAAAATTCATTATATGCATCCACATTCAAATTTAGATTTACTAACTCCAAATCTACATATCAACTCAATTGCAATATGGACATAATGATGTTATCTTAATCATATTAGGCATCAATTGTAATTTTCAACTACTATATCATATTCCATATATTCATCTGTCTTTTATTGCATATCCAATTAAAGTTTCATCTACCCATATTATTTAAAGATCTGGAACTGCTACGAGCCATTTCCAACAAGTTTGACGGAGCTAAAACCTCTAGAAGCCCCTTGACCTCCCCACTAATCAAGGCTACCAGCCAGGGAGCCCACATAATATCATTGGCTTGCGATGGTTCATTCTTAATTCCTATCAAATTTGTAATTCAATTAATATCTTGATAAACTTTAAATTTCAAGCTTCCAAAGCATAATTATGAAATTCCTTGAAAGTCATAATTGTCTCCATATCATCCTAGTATTTTGCCTAGAGTGTCATCACGCATGTGTCCCTAAGGTCAAAACCTAGGCTCTGATACCATAAAAGCTGTCACGCCCCAGACCCAAAAATTTTGAGCTAGGGTGACAACCCGCCGCATGCCAGGCATACGAGGCATCTTAAAATCTTGATATATGATTCAAATGGGGCAATAAATATGAAAACCAACCATAATACAAATGATAGTTATAAGTTTTGGGTTTCCAACCCTACAACCAAGTCATGCTAATAAAGTTGGGCTACTACAAGCCCTACACACAAACATAATAGGATTACACCAATGCAATGGTTCTTATTTTATTTATTGGAAGCTCCATCAACTCCGAATATCCATCATCAACCCTGAGGCTCTGAAAAACATTGTGAAGGTTTAATGAGTTTACACTCAATAAGTAAGCCTATTATACAATCATATCATACTTGAATTATATTTAACATGCTATCAACATATGCATTTTGTCAACTTAACATAAATTGAACATTTGATAAGCATCAGAATATGCACTCTAGCAAACTCACTGTTTATGTAATTATAGATTTCCTATGTGTCCCACGGCCCTGCAATACCTCAATCAGAGCACATCCTCAGATGTGTGGCCATAAACATCAACAGAACACATTGTACGATGTGTGGGGCCATACCATAACAGAACACACTCTACGATGTATGTGGCCATAAGAAAATCAAACAGAAACATTGTAAGACATGTGGGGCCATACCATAACAGAACACACTCTACGGTGTGTGTGGCCATATAAAATCAACAAAACATGTCTACAATATGTGGGGCCATATCATAACAGAATACATCTCCAGTGTGTGTGGCCATATCATAACAAAACACAGCTACAATGTGTAGGGCCATAGTAAAGGAGAACCGCGGCGACACATATAAATCTATTTAACATTTTCGTTACAATTACATCATGCATATGTATCTCACATTACCTCACAGTGGTTTGCACAGTGCTAGGAAATGCATATAGTCACCTCAATATAACATATCATACAGGTAATTACATTTCTGGCATATACATCAATAAATCATTTCTTACAACATTACCAATCACTATAATCATATAATTGTTCATTTGTAATCCACAGTTCCATGCTACATAAACAATTCAGATAATTTCTTATTTATAAAATGCAAGCAAATTGTATATCCTCAATTCATTAATTAAATAATTATTAAATTTGCATAATAGTCTTACTTACCTCCTATGCAAAATCCAAATGATGCACCAACTAATCAGATGTCTGGGCACCTACAGGATCAATGTACATAATTAATTCACTGAAATCTAATTAATAAAATGACCCTTAAGACCCTACCCAGACTAGTTCACGGGCCCAACTTTGGGCTCGAATATCTCCCACTATACACACCCACTTGGGGAAGTAAAAATACCCCAACAAACTAGAATTAACCCAATTCTAGCCATATAATTTTCTTGTTAATCTCGGCCCGTTACGGGCCCAAAAACTAGCCCCAAATCTGTTCGCTGCACGGCCCAATAGGCCCAGGCCAGGCCGGCCCAGCCGGCCCATGGCCAACATCCAACCCCCGCTCCCCTGTTTCGCTCGAAACAGGGGACAGCCTTCGGCCGGCGGCCAGGGCCGCCGCCTGCCTAATCCGTCCGGCCCGACCACCGGAGGCCGGGCCGGAGCCGGCCGTCGCTGCGGCCGACCTCTTTCCCCTCTCTAATTCTCTCAATTTCTCTCCCTCTCTCTTTCTCTCCGTGCTGCTCCCGCGTGAAGTTCACCGCGCCAGTCGAATCCGGCTAAATTGGGGCCAGTTCGGCCATCGTTGGCCGGACCAGAGCCGGCCTCCGCCGCGGCCGGCTCCCCTCTCTCTCTCTCCATAATTTTCTCTCTCCCCCTCTTTCTCTCTTTTTCTCTCCGCACAGGCAATACTGTGCCGGTCGGCTTGACCGGCGAATTGAGGGCAGTCCAGGTACTGTTGGCCGGACCGGAGCTGGCCGCCGCCGCGGCCAGCCCCCTCCCTCCATCCACTCTCTCCGATTCATTCTCTCTCCCTCTTTCTCTCAATTTCTCTCTCTCGGGCTCTCTTTATCTCTCTCTGGTCTCTCTCTCTCTCTGGCTCTCTCTCTCTCTCTGGCTCTGTGCGGCAGGGGGACATACCTGAGAATGACATGCGCCAGGATGAAGGAAGGAGTCCTCCTCCTTCACCTTTTAATCATCTGTGCGACGCCTCGGATCGGGAGTTCCCGGAAGACTAAACGCTTCACCTGGAGTGAAGCATCAGCCAGGGAAAACCAACAGACTTGAGCCTGGTTCATCTGAACCAAACCTGGTTCATCTAAACTAATTCCTTCACCACTGCGGATGCTATCATCTCAGCCATGCCTGAAATTTCTCTCCCTCTCTGATCTTTGGATTGGGGAAATGAACCCTCCATCTCCCTATAAACCTCACGCGATGCCTCGTACAGAGACTCCGGAAACCCATTTGTTACGCGGAATTGAAAACTTAATCGCCACGTGTAACCGCAGGAATCCCAAGCGTCACCGTCCCAGGGATCCTATGCTAAATCTCACGAACCAGGTAATTAAGGTCTCGGGGGTTATAGTCGCCCAAACCATAGGTCTTGAACTGCCTCGAAGGTTTCTTCGGCTGATCTGGGGGTGACCTGATGATTGCAGAACCATTGAGAGCCTTTTGGAACCACCTTAGGGGTTTCTTCGGTCGGCCTGAGGGTTGGCTTGAGAGTCATCAAAACCATAGGTCTTAAACCACCTTGGGGGTTTTTTCGGCTGGCCCGAGGGTGATCTGATGATCATAGGACCATCGAGAGCCTTTTTGGAACTGCCTCGGGAGAGTCTTCGACCGGCCTGGGGGTTTGCTGAACTTTTAAGCTTGATGAGAAGGTAGTGCTTGAACTCCTCTTATTCTCATCAGCTAAATGCATACATCATTGATAATATCGGTGGAGATTGTTTGCATTTTAGGTGCAGGGAATTAGCTGCCCATTGAGTCCTTCAATCCGGTATGCTTCTCGGTGAAGTACTTCAGTGACCTGATAGGACTCCTCCCAATTTGGAGATAGCTTGTCCCCCTCCGTTGGCTTGGATAGTTCGGTCCTTCTGAGGATTAAGTCTCCGAGATGAAATATCTTGGAATGGACTTGGGCGCTGTAATATCTTGTTGTTTGCTAGCAAAATGCAGCCATTTTGAGCCACGCTCGGTCTTCTACCTCCTTAATGAAGTCAAGGTTGGCTCTCAATTGAGTGGGATTGTCTTCTTCATTGTATGACTCCACTAGGGGCTCGAAAGGCCGATCTTCACAGGGATGACTGCTTCTGACCCGAAGATGAGGCTAAAGGGAGTTTCTTCTGTGGGGGTCCTTGGAGTTGTATAACACCCATAACATGCTTGGGAGCTCCCCCACCCATCTGCCCTTGAACTCATCCAACCAGGTTCTGAGTCCCTAAAGGATGATCCAATTCATAACTCCGGCTTCTCCGTTGGTCTATGGATGGCTGACAGAGGTGAATCGATGATAGATGTTTAGCTCAGCGCAAAACCCCTTGAAGGCGGCATTGTCAAACTATCGACCGTTCTCGTGATGATGGTATGGGTAGCCCAAAGCAGTAGATGATAGACTTCCAGAAGAAGGACTTCATCTTGCTCTCGATAATTTTGGCTAATGCCTCAACTTTGACCCATTTGGTGAAGTAGTCGATGGCAACAAGCATGAATCTTTGGTGACCCAAAGCTAGGGGGAATGGTCCAAGGATATCCATCCTCCATTGAGCAAAGGGCCACGGGACCGAGAGCAGGCTCAGTTGAGAGGCTGGCAATCATTGGACATTGGCATGTCGTTGGCAGTTGTCACACTTTTGGACCAGCCGATAGTGTTCTCTCGCGTGGCGAGCCAATAATATTTCTGGAAAGAGCTTTGTACGCCAGCGATCTTCCCTCCAGGTGGTTCCCATATGCTTTCATGGATCTCCCTAAGGATGTAATCGGTGTCTGCAGGACTGGCGCATTTGAGGAGGGGGTATGAGAAAAACCTCTTATATAATTGCCCATTCAGCAACACGAACTTGGAAGCCCTCCATTTGAGCAGTCTGACTTCCATGCGATTAGCGAAAAGAGTGCCGTCGGTGAGGTAGTGGATGTAGGCATTCATCCACGTTGACTCCTATGTGACTGGAAAGACCTCTTCCACGATGTCGATGCTTGGAACTTCCAAGTGCTCGACATAGGTTCTCTCCAGAGTGTTATCGGCCGAAGTGGCCAGCCATGATAGGGCGTCGGCTCTGGCATTTTTGCCTTTGAAAATGTAGCTGATGCTGAAATAGATTAATGAGGAGGTTTATGACTTAACCTTATTCAGATATCGAGCTTCATATTTTCCAGTGATTTGTCCAAAGATGAGCTGAGAGTTGGTGAAAGCTCTGAGATGCTTTATTCTGAGCTCTTGCGCGAGCTTTATTCTAGCCAATAGGGCTTTATACTCGGCTTGATTATTTGTAGCTTTGAAGAGAAACTAGAAGGCATACTCTAATATGGTGCCTTCTAGGCTCGCAAGAATAAGACCCGCTCTGCTCTCTTGAGAGTTGGAAGCATGGTCTAGATGGAGGATCCAGGTCTCCGTTACGCTCTCGGGCTCAGCGCCTGAGTGCACCATTGGGGATTCTTCATGCTGGTCCCCAGTCCAGGTGCATTCAACCAGAAAATCCGCCAACACCTGGGACTTTAGGGCTGATCTTGACAGGAATGAAAGATCAAACTCTCCTAATTTGATTGTCCATTTAGCCAATCGACCAGAGCTATCAGGATGAGCTAGGATAGCTTTAAGGGTTGGTCCGTGAGCACCATGATTGGATGACTTAAAAATATGGCCTGAGGCACTAAGCAAAGATGATTAGAGTAAAGATTATCTTCTTAATTTTGGAGTATCTGACCTCCGCATCATGGAGCACTTTGCTAGTATAATAAACAGACTTTTGTGCTCCATTAGAATCAAGGCACACAAAAATGAAGCTGATCGCTTCTGAGGAGGCAACAAGATAAAGAAAGAGTCTCTCCCCCTCCCTTGGCTTTGACAGCAATGGCGGGATGGATAGGAACTCCTTCAGTTCTTCGAAGGCTTCCTAGTAGTATTCTATCATTTGAAGCTATTCGCCTTGCGCAGAACTTTGAAGAAGGGAAGACATCTTTTGGTTGATCTTGACAGGAGCCGGCTAAGGGCGGTCACTATTCCGATGAGCTGCTGCACCTCCTTCTTATTGATTGGTTGCCTTATATCAAGAATGGCTTGGATCTTCTTCGGGTTCACTTCAATCCCTCGCTGGGTCACCAGAAAACCTAGGATTTTCCCAGGATGACCTCAAATACACACTTACAAGGGTTGAGCTTTATTTGGTAGCTCCAGAGATTATTGCAAATTTACTCCAAATCAGCAACATGGTCTGCGGTGCAGGTGCTCTTAGTCAGCATATCATTCACATATACCTTCATGTTGCGCCTATTTTGGCCTTTGAAAACCTTACTCATTAATCTCTGTTAGGTGGCCCGTGCATTTTTCAAGCTGAAGGGCATTACCTTATAGCAGTAAATGCCCTTCTCGATGATGAAGGAGGTATTTTCTTCATCTTCCTGGACCCATCCTTATTTGATTGTATCTAGAGAAGGCATCCATGAAGCTGAGAAACTTATGGCTGGATGTGAAATTCATCAGTTGGTCAATCTGAGGCAGTGGAAAGCTATTCTTCGGATATGCTTTATTAAGGTCGGTAAAGTGATGCAGATTCTTAGCTTCTGCTCCTTTATGGACATCATTACATTGACCAGCAAATCCAGATATTATGCTTTCTGAATGTGGTCAGCAACAAGTAGCTTATTAACCTCTTCATCAATGGCCCTCTGCCGCTTGGGGATGAAACTCCTCTTCTTTTAATGGACATATCGATACCTTGGGTCAATATTGAGCTTGTGGGTAATTACCTCGAAGGTATGACGGGTATGTTCGACGCTAACCAGGCGAAGATATTTAAATTTGCCCACAAGAAGGCGAGGAGCTAATTCTTCGACTCTGCAGGAAGAAGCTCGCCGATCTGCACTGTCTTCACCGGGTCATCTCCCAGTGGGAAGGTCAGCAGGCACTCCATCGGCTCTCCTCTTCTTTCTGACTCCATAGAGTCGAGTAGATCTAAGGTCGATGGAATCATCGCCCACTGAGGGCTAAGAGACATATGATAATATAGCTGCACTGGATTCTGCTCCTCGTACATCTCGCCGACCCCTTCACTAGTGGAGAATCTGACGAGAAGGCGTTTGGTGGATATCACTACATCAAGGGTGCTTAAGCCAGGTGCCCAAGTATGGTGTTGTAGGCCTATGGTACCCAGACCACTAGAAACCTCATTAAGACTGTGCTTTAACATGGTAGTGTCCCTGCCATGACCAGTAGGGTAATCTTGCCTTCACCTTCATGGAGTTTCTGTAAATCCAACTAGAGGCATTGTCACCGTTTGGAGGGAGCTGGGAGATAAACCCATCCAAAGAGAAGCGTCATAAGTAAGGATGTCGGTGGAGCTCCCACTATAAACTAAAATTCTTTTTACATGATGCTTAGCGATTGTCATAGAGCCGACGATGCTATCATTAGTTAGATTATTTACCCCCGCTAGCTTCCCTTTAGAAAAGGGGATTACATTTTCTATGCTCTCATCCCCCTTGGTCTCTTAGATGAAGAAGCTGCCCCTCAAGAAATCATGCCTACCGTCTTCCCCATCGGAGTATTGTCGATGTTGGCTTGGATAGGCAGAGGCCCCATTAGCGCCGAAACGATCGGAAGCCCTCCTTTCTAGATAAACTTCCCGAGGTAGCCCCTCTGAATGAGCTCCTCGATGGCATGCTTCAGGTTGCAACAGTCTTCTGTATCATGGCCGTAGTCTCAGTGGAAATGGCAATATTGGCTTCTGTCGCATGCGGCCTCCTTCTTTAATGGGAGCGGGTGCCGAAGGTAAGGCTTGCCCTCGATCTCTATGAGGATGTGAGACCTGGGAGCTAGGAGAGGTGTGAGGTTGCCTTCCCTGGGGATAAAGCTTTGGCACCGATTATCTGGTCGGGGCGGGGGCAAGGCTCAATTGGCTCCGCACGGAGTGGCTTCTTGTTGGGCTTTCTTTCAGCTTTTCTCTGCATAAAGTCAACCTCGTCGGCGCGAATATATTTCTGTGCGTGACTTAGGAGCTCGACGTAGGAGTCGGAAGGTTTCTTGTCTAGTGAATAGGTGAAGCGAGAGGGCCAAAGTCCCAGCTTCAGGACCAAAGTGGCCATAGCATTGTCGAGGTGATACACCTCCAGAGCCATCGTCTTGAAATGGGCCACAAAATCTTTTAAAGGTTCTCCTTCCTTCTATCGGATGGAGAACAAACTATCCGCAATCTGGGAATCCTTTGACAGGCATCAAAATGCATCAAGAAAGTCTTCTCCAACCATTGGAAGGAGTCGATGCTGTGCGGAAGTAGACAAAAATACCAAGTGCGCGCAACCTTCCACAGGGTGGCAAGAAAAGTAATGCATAGAAGGGCATTAGTTGCCTCTTGGACTTGCATAAGAGCTTTGTAGCTCTCGAGATGGTCTAGTGGATCCATGGTGCCTTCGTATGGATCCAACTAAGGGAGGAAAATCTAGAAGGGATAGGCTCTTTCATAATATGGCGACTGAGGGTGGACGAGTGTTGTAGTTTATCTCCGGCTGGTTATTGAGCCTCTCGCTGAGCTCCTCCAACAGCCAGTTGTTGCTCGTCCAAGCATCTCTCCATCTTGTAGTTGATATCCTCACCTGATGACTCGAAAGATGAGTCTGGGGAGGAGTGGTGCCAATGGTGATGTCCCCGCTTGGGCTTCTTCCCATGTCACCGTCGGGGAGAGGAACTCTCGAACAACGGTGAAGAATCGCGGTCTCTTGAAAGCTTCATGGTGATAGTACTTAGGTGAAGCATGATGGCGGTGAGCCTCTCTCTAAGGAGATATCCCGCGGGTAGACTGTTGGCTAGCTGGTGCTGCCGCTGCAGACGGTATGAGAGGCCTGGGCTGCTGCTGAGTAGCCACCGAGCATTGATCTTGCAGCTCGTGAACTGCAACAACCAAGGCTTGAACTTGTTGATTAGGGTGGCCAGTTGGTTAGGTAGAGCAGCTAAAGCTGGTGGTGAAGGAGAAGCAGGGAGGGTGGCCTCCTATTGTTCAGCGCGATGTGGATGCCCCCTGGTATAACTGGCGGAGGCCTCCTGAGTGTGCGTCACCACCATGGCTATCTTAGAGGGGGCTAAGGCTTGTAGCTCAATGTCATAGAGCTCTCCTTCCTTCAGTGTGTGGTCCCCTTCCTGGCGCGTCAATCTGTTGATTTCTGATCACCTTGTGTGAACGACCGTGAGGGCGCTATGAGTTGCCGAAGAGGCTTCTCTCAAGGTGGGACCTGCAAGAAGTTTCGAGGACCGGATATTTTGGTAGGGATCCTCCGATGCTCAAGTAAGTGATCAGAATCACAGCCGTGAGCTTAAGAAAGCTCGAAAGAGAGTTAGAAATTTTGTTTAGCTCTCTGAGCATTTGGGAGTGTTGTGCTCATACTTGGTTGGGGTTCCTCTTACCCATTTTACTGATATTCCTTATTATCTAGCATCACGTGGAATCTCATGATGGACGGTGACTTTATGGATAGATGATGACTTTTTGTGCAGAATGTCAGAGTTGGTGGAGTTTGTCTCATCTGATTTGGATGATTGAGGCCTCATGGTGAACGATGACTTTCAGGGCGAAATGTAGGATTAGTAGTATTGTCCCACCCGATCGGAGTGACCACGAGCAGGTAGGTGAGCCCAATTCCATCAAATACTTGAGGCGCAAGCAGCTGGTGGGCCCTGCCTTATCAGTCACGTGGGCTGTAAGCAATTGGTGGGCCCTGACTTGTTCAGTTGGAGCTGCTTTGGAGGCCCGGATTAAGTCCGGAGACGATGTCATCTTGGAGGCCGGGGCTATTTTAACTTCCGCCGTCAGATAGCTTCGGTCGTTAACTTCCACATGGGCTTTATCAGTCGTATCAAGTTGTGTTGGTGGAGGGGCTATACAAGCCTTGATTCTTTGGGAGGATCAGCAGAGTCCGCTGGATGGGGATATGACGAAGCACGGGATCCGCCGCACATCACCATGAGACGTAGACCGAACCGAACCGGATGCAGTTGGAGTGTTTGGTGAGTAAACCAGCGATGAATGATGGTATATACCAAGTGGCCGACTGAAGATGACCAGCCCAAATAGCCGGTTGGAAGTTCAACTAGATGGCCGATTAAATTTTTGTTTTCTTTTCCTATAAGCATGAATCATTCAAAGAGTCACATATTTTTTATCATTAACATTTTTTAAGACCAAATTATTTTTTCCCTGTAAAATATAGTAGTTTTTGGTTTAAAGAAAGTTAAAATGCAAAGGATCAACAACTAAGAAGAAAAGATGCATTGTTTTTATAATAAAAACGGAAAGCATTATCTTGATGCATTTGCTGTAACATTTTAAGGTCATATGGAGCATGCTAAGCTTCATTAACTACCACCAAAACCTATTGGCTGGCATCATACCATTGTTGAACTCGCCGAAGCTCTGGCATCAAAAATGCTAAAAAATATGAAGGTCATTCTTTTTTTCTACACTTCTTTAATACCACTACTCCTCTATGCTACAGAATATCAAGAATTATTTGTAAGAAAAAAATGTCTTATAAAAATATATTAATTTGAATAATTATACATACATTCATAATTATTATTTATAATATATATATATATTATTTATTTTAGAGGATGTACTTGTACTTTGAATGGATGATCCCTATTTGTTCTCCAACCAAATATATCGCTGCCATCCAATATTATTTAAACCAGCGGAGGTAAAACGGTTAGAAATTTTTAATGATGGCCTTCCGAGAGGTTATGCGCTTCGTCCTATCATCGGCGCCACGGCGTCCCTTCCACCGTCCCAATCTATCCTCGTTCCCGTCTGCTCCTTCCTCAGCTCTAAGCTCAAGATTAGCGCCTTCCATGGAGCCGCTCCGCTAGGCTGCTCCAACGACGATGCTCCATCGGTCGCGGCCCTCTCTCCCTTTCCCCAGCAGGACCAAGATCCGTCCCACGAGGCCAATTCCGGTAAACCCAATGCCTTTCCCCTTCCCCCATTTCAAAGGTTGCGATTTTTTTTCCTATGTTCTTGTTTTTATGCTAATTTTTGCCCCTCGTGGTGTTGGTTTTAATGTTTTGAGCGAGCGGAATTTGTTAGAGATTGCTAATTTTTGGAAGGCCTCAAGTATCTTTTTCTCCCCTTCAAAGATCTATGGATACCATGACATTATTGTAGGAGATGGGAGGGTTACCGAAATTAGGCAGGTTGTCTTAGAGCGTGGTTTGAATATCATTGCTATCCTATTAATGTGCCGTGTTCTGGAACTGCTTTACCATCACAGTAGAAATGAAATTGCTATTTGTTTAGTTTGCCATCTTTTTTAATTGTTATTTGCAAAATATTTTATAATGGCTATTATCAGTTGTTGTAATGAAACATAATGGCAACATTATCTAATTTTAAACAAAGAAAGGAATATTGTTTCTTGGATCGAGAGGGGGATTTAAATTTTGTAAAAACATCATTTCAAATCCGATGACATATTGATAAGGTCAAAGAGTGGTTTTTATTGTTGTTATATATAAGTTGCTGTCATTATGTTTCTATATATGCATGATGTAATTGGGGGACTTTGAAGCATGTGCACACGTCCAATGACTTGGCTGCTTGATATTGAAGAATGAAAACCATATAACAGCTGTTGTGATGCAAGAGTGTCTAAATAATGAGAATTATGGTCGCTTCCATACATGTGCATATATGTATGCATTTATAACATAAAATAGTAACATTTGAGAGCTTGTTTTGGGGGCTCTATGACTTGGCCTGATGGTCAAGGATTATGTCTATGGAGACAAGACTACCCAAAGGGTGATTTGAGCTATAGGGGAAGTAGGGTACGCATGCTTAACCCCAAAATAATGGGATAAGACTTATTCTTGTCAGAAGATTTATTGTTACCTCCAGTACTTTTTATTTCGAATTTTCATCATTAATTTGGTTCATGTGTGAGCGGAAGATTTATTGTCACTTCAGGTAGGTCTTTACGTAGTCCACTGATGGACAAGAACATTGAAACTGCCTGTTTTGGCTTAATTGTTTGAATTTCAGTGAGCCACTTGATCGAAAATGCAGTAGTTAATTCCCCGCACAGAATTTATGGACTGTACTTCTTCATTTAGGATGAATGTTTTTGTATGTGCACTGCAAAATATCAAGTTTCTGTTGAGGATTACTTTCATCTTATTATTGCAAAAAGTGTGTTAAGATTTTGTAAAGAATTTGGTTTATTTTCAGCTTGCCCTATGAGTCAATAACTAGTAAACATTTAATGGCTAAATCATCAACAAAGATTGAGTTAGATCTTGGAGTGCCTTGAAGTGATGAATAATTTTCAAAATACTACATGAAAAAGTTTCAGCTAATGGCAAAAAGCTGGATACTGGAATATTTACCAAATATAGACTGTTTAATCTAAATCAAAAGATAATGCTGAGATGAGGTTTCTACTTTAAGAAAGGATGTAAATATATTTAGATTCAGATTGATCTATACTGTGAGCTATTGTATGGCTATGCTTGAGGTTGTGGTGTTGAAAGCTGGAGTTATTGATACACTTTAAACAAGTTCCAGCATACAACTCTTTTGGATTCATTATGGTTATCATTTCAAGTGGATGAAGCTACCCATAATTATCGACATGTGTGAGTGTTTGTGTGCATGTGTGCATGCATGTGTGTGCATGCACTCATGCTTATGTTTTGATTGTGCCATCAAGGATAGAAATATTGATAAAGATGATGAATAGATGAATTAACATTGAGGAAGCTGTTGCTTCTTGAAGGATTCCATTATTTTGCTATCAAGGAAATAGGATTCATATTATGACAGATATATTAGTGCTAGTCTATACAATTCATTGTTGTTATGTGTATGAAGCTTTATGAGGTAGCAACATGCCTATAACATTGATATGTGGGTTTACTAGGAAAAGAGACAAGAAGTATGTTCTTTAGGTAATAAAATTATCTTTAAATTATTACTAATGACAACATACCATCCAAATATCTTATTTATAAGGGGTAAGTGAGTGGGAAAAGCATTAAAGCATCAATAAATGCTGCTTAACCCCATAGGATTTGACTTTGGAGGTCCCCATGATAAAGTCAAGTTTGTTGTCTTTTGCTGAATTGAGAAACCTAATTCCTCATTTCAGGCCGAGTTACATGGAAAGAAATGTTCATAAGCGTCCTCTTTCAACCAAAGTGAAGTTTGAATTGTTTGCTTAGGAGGAAATAAACACATCCTCAGACCCTTGATGTGTTGCATAAGAGATATGCACAGTGCCTAGTGCATGTTGGGTTATATGTAATGCCATTCAATAGAGTCCTAGCTGCATCCTTTGGTTGTTTTCAATATAACCATAACAATATCTATAAGCAAGAGAATGAAGCTTAGCTTGTCATACAAACAAAAATATTATCTGCAACATGTTTGTTTTGGTTGACCAATTGACATACATTTCCTTAGCCAAGATTGTATTTGTGAGGTTTTTCAATTAATGTGATTAAGTGGAAAACAATATAATTAACCATCGACCATGTGCCTTTTTCCAGAAGCTAGTTTGGTCCCACCTCATCATAACTCCATTTTTTTTGTCATGGAACACCATTACTTCCTTCAAAGTAGGAAGCTAAGAAGTATACAACATCCTTTATATAGAAGTACAGAATGACATTATCTCAAATGAATTTAATAGATTAATATTCACTTACAAATTAAATTTGTGAAGGGCTTATGGTGCTGGTCCTTCAGATTTGCAATTTGTTACATGGTGTGCTGGGTACTGAAATAGCTAGGTATCTGGTTCACATGGATTATATGGGCATGCTGTTGCCAATGACCGGCGAGGTCAAGACAACTGAATTGCCTTCATCCTTTGCTTGAAACATCCTTATAGAGATCATAAGTTTCTTCCTATGAAGGGGGAGAGAACTGGTCTGGAATGCACAATGAGTTCCAAACCGTGAAACCTGTTTCCTCAGATGCCACATGCCAAGAGAAGTAAAAAAGAGTAGTTGTGCTGAGTGGTGAAAAAAGGTAACATTCTTTCTTGCAGCACACTGCCCTTTCATGTTCCCCATGCCTATCCTAAATTGAGAGGCAGGGAAAACCTAAATTGCTTTGGCCTTTTCCTTTCCATCTTCCTTTCTAGTCACAGGTATCCATACCTTTTCTTACATGCATATCATGTGCCAAGCAGTAATATGATGTAATTTCTCTTCCAAAATGGAATCAGACGCAAGTTACATCTTGAAGATACTTACTGTGGCCCTTCCTTGGAGGACTGACATATTTAATAGACTAAATTTTCTGCTTTGGCAGATTTCGTTCTCTACAAATGTTAATATGTTAATAAAGAGCATAATTTTTATTTCTGTTACAAATGTTGGTTTTTTCCTAATAAAGATGTTTCACTATTTGAGATTTGGCATTTTAATTTTGCTCTACATTAATGGTTCAAAATATGAAGAATATCTTATCTCTATTGCTTGCTCTTTATCCTGCAAATTATGTTGAATTTGATCCAGAATCATCAAAGTCAGAAGGAAGAGTTGCACAAACCACAAATATTTTTGTTATTGGCGGTACTTTGACTAATGATGCTACAAACCAATGGCTTGATCTAGATCAGAAGGTATTCATTTTGCTACTTCTTTCTTATGATTTAGTTTATGCATAAGGATATTTTTATTGCAGGTACCTTGATTATCCTTGTTAATTTAACTCTGGAAAATGGTGGTTGGGTGGTTGATCAATCGAATCATAGGATTTTACTTATAGCAACTTGAAGTCATTAACTAGGAAAGTACAATGTATTCATATATTTACTTCTCAGACCAGCAATAGTAATAAGTGGTTTGATTTGCGTGTAACCATTGAGAATGATTTTTTTTCATTAATGCAACTACCTATTTGCCTGTTTTCCTAATTCTACAGGTAAACACATATCCAATGTTTAGAAGGTTTACAGCAATAGGAACTGGAGGCAATGATTTTGTCCAAGCCATGGTTGTTGCTGTTGTATCTGTACTACAACAGCCAATCCTAGAGGTTTGTGAAAGTATCATGCTTATTAAAAATTTTGTTTATTCACTAAAGATCTGTAATTAAGTAATGTTGATAATATCACATTTTCTGATTCATATTTACAGAGTTGTTATACAGAAAAAAAGCACTAAATGGAGATTTAATGCAAAGCACACAATTACGAATTTCATGATATTAATATTATCGTCCTTATTGTGATCTGTCAACTTCGTTCTTGTCACTACCATGTATAATAGATTAAATGGTCTACTGCAGTAATCAACAAAAATGCAAAATATAACCATAACCATCGAGTCTTGTCCTAAGTCCCAACTATATGGGATCAACTTTATTGAATTTCTATTAACCAAGAGTTTCTATTTAGTGTAACCTTAAATGTTATGTCAGGCTTTTCCTTATCCTTTTTCGTAACTTTTATCCTTGTTTAGTACTTTTGCATCCTTGAAGATCTTTGTAGGCCTAACACGCCTACAACTCAACTCAACTCATCTAAGCCTTTCCTAACTAAATGGGATCGGCTACATGAATCTGCTTCCTCCACTCTGCTTTATTCAGGACTTAGTCGACGCTCAAATTACAAATAGTTATATCACTCTTAATTATTTTTGTGCATATTAGTTTAGATCTACCTCTATCTCTATCAATATCATAGACGGTTAAAAGATCACTTTTTCTAACGGGAGCATCTAAAGGTCTTCATTGTATATGTCCAAACCACCGTAATCGATTTTCTCTCATTTTATGTTCAATTTGGGCTACTCCTATCATTTCTCATATATGTTTATTTTTAATTCTATCTTTTAAAGTTTTACCACATATCCATCTTAACATGCGCAAAAGTTGCCAATTTCATGATATTATTCTTATTGTGATCTGTCAGCTTCATCCTTATTATTCTTTTGATGTTTGAGAAAGGGGAAGCAAGCATCCTCAATTTCATTGATAAATGAAAGGAGAAAAGGTGATAAAACAAGAAGAGAAAGGAAATCAGGCAAGGTGACAAAAAAAAAAAAAGAGCAAAGAAAGGGGCAGGGAAAGGATGCCACCCAAACCTCACACAGCCTTGCCAAAACAATAAAAACAACAGTCCAAGCCCACAACCTCCACCAGCCTAACTTTGGACAACCCATAGAGCCTAGCCCAAACAAGAAAAAATGTTTCAAAATTCAAATTTCAAACCATTGTCAGCTGTCCTAAATTTGGAAGTCAATATGGCATGCTGTCCATCTCTCATTCCCTATCTTATCACTACAAACAACATCCATCTACATCAGTCTAGACTTGGAATATATTCTCGCACTCTTCCTTAACCTTTTGAGCACCACCACTATGATGACTAAGTTCTTCAGTTCTGCTCATGCCTCCTGGCATCCTTCATTGTTACGCAGATCTGCTGCAGCTACCTAACACCACTGTCCAATAGCCTTCATCACTCACCACCACCCAGCATTGCTACCACAGCCTCATCTTGCCATCATCTAATGGCCAACTTTCGCCCTGGCCTCTTCTCACTGCCATCAACCTTGCAATGCGCCCACCCCCCCCCCAACCTTGCCACATGCCTCCGTGGCCTCTCATTGCTTCCTAGATTTGCCATTGCATTGTACCCTTGCTGTCATCCAGGAACCTTTGCACACCTTAGCCCAAGTCCATCTCCTTTCACTGTTATGACATCTTGTCAGTATCCTACAATCTCCTCACATTGCTGCTCAGATCTGTCATTGTGACCTCTTACCACTATATTCTAGCCTGCGCTAACCACCAGTTAAATTTGTTGGTGTGTCCTTTCATAATCATTATGATATAGCCTTCTCTCATTGCTGTCAAAAATTGTAGCTGCAACCTCCTATCACCACCTAGGGCTAGAGAAGAGGTTGAATTCTCTGGCTATTATACCTAACGCTTGGCATTTAAGCTGTCACACTATATCATCAAATACCAAAAATCATTGGCTAATTTTAGGCATAAGACTCCATTACTACCGGACAAAAGTCTATGTTGGGTTTTGTTCATGTCTCTGAAAGTTTTGAAATTTAGAAAATTAAAAAAGTAGGTAAACCCCTACTTTATGTTGTCTCTGTTGTATATCCCTTTGTGATGTAAAAAAAATGGGGATGCTAATCTGTCAGCTAATAGCCAGAGAGTTCAACAACAGAGGCTTGGCTATATACATCATAAAAATAATAAGTGAATTCCAATAGTTGCAACACATTTCCTGTGTTATTAGTAAGTGCAAGATGTTGCTTTATTTTTTAAAATTATTTTCCATTTATGAGAAATTGGACACTTCTGCCTGTTGGTTTAAGCTACAGAGGCTGTTAGTTTCATTGAAGCAGTTTCACCAATGAACCCCAACTAGCGTAGCAGCTTGTAATGCATTATAGTTAGGCTTGAAATAATCATTAAAGAGGCTTATCTTCTGGATGTTGAACAGGAACAGGTGATTCAGAGACTATCTTCCAGGGGCAAATATGTGTCTGTAAATATTGGACCTATACGTGTTTTTTCTGTGAAAGAGGTTCCTTTCCATCTTCTAAACATACCATATAACCTGAATGCTTATTTTTTTAGGGAAAGCAGCATGATCAATTGAGATAAGGTTTATTAGCTGGCATTGTCTAAGCAGGATGCATGGTGCACTGAACTTTGTCTCCATTTCTTTTTTCAGGTCCAAGCTGTATACAGTATCATGAGAAGAGATGAGAGGACGAAGTTCCTTCTATAAACTACATTTTTGTTTTCTGGACAAAAAGAAAAAGATGCCAATAGGTTTCACATTGTCGCATCCTTGCAACTCTACTGACACAGCTCTGTACTGGTGGCTTTTATCGGCAATATGTGTGAGATGGCGTCAGCTGCAATTGAATCCAACATAGGCAGTAGGAGTTTTTCTTGGTTCAGCAGCAGTTAATTTTCTTATTCTTTAAATATCACCATGGAGCTCATTGGGTGGACAGTGGATGTATTGGGCTTGAAGAATCTCATTTTGTAGTCAATGTTGTCAGTTTCATCTTTTATAGTCATTTAAATTTAATCATACAATCATCCACATAAGCAAGAAAAGGGATGATTCGTTTTGTTTTGATTGTGAGAATATTGTATTTTTTGTAATTATTGTGATTATTGTTGTTAACAACATCTAATGTATTAATAATTTAAGACATTGGTTGATGATATTGTTATTCAAAAAAATATGTTCTGCTTAAGGTTTTGCCATGAAAATTATACAAAGATCTTTGGTTGTATTTGGTGGTAAATCACCAACATTGAACAATTCTGTGTTGTACGATGTTTTAAGAAAGATCCATATTATTAGTTGAATATTTTTACACACTAGGTCAGTTTGGGACCTTTGTCCTTATTACCTAAATTTATGGTACTCATCATATATCTTGTGTTTTTCACTTGTTTATGAGAAATATGACGAGGGTTGCCCACACCAAGTTCGAACCCAGTCACCGCTAGAAAGTTAGCTATGATAAAGCTGGGTTGGTTTATCTTCTCTTTTATTAAAAATTTTTAAGACTTTTCAATAATCTTGAATCCTAATCTATTGGCTTTTTATCCTCCTCATTTTCATATATATTGTTAATATGTGATTTTGTTATTGGCAATGTACAAGAAGTGAACAACTCGTGGCCTTAACATTACTGTTGCAGTCTAAAATATTTTATTTTCAGTATGGATAGGAAAAGGAGTAGCATTACTTGTTATATGAATTTTTCCCTTCCACAGCATTGGTGTTGTGTTGTTCCATTATGCATTCCTTCTTAAAGCAATGACTAATTTTTATAGTTGAATTTGATATCTAGCCTATCTCATTGCAAAGATGGAAGAGTGTAAACAAAGTTTACATTTTCTTAAGTGCTTCTTGTTTATTTTTTAAGAATCATGGCATTGAAGAGGTCATTATGTAAATGGCTCAGATTATTATGCAAATCAGGTTAAAATATACTTTTAGTCTTCAAACTTTCTCTCAAAGTTTATTTTGATCCTCCTTAGTCTTTCAGTTGTTAACCTCATATTTAACATCAGTTAAAATTGATAGGATAGTTGACATATTATCCTAATATGAATAAATAATGTGGTATGTTAGTTATTTTATAAATTTTATCTAACCTATGTAATGAGGCATGAGGCAAAGGACAAAATATGGTACAAAAAATCTAGGCTGCAGATGGGGTGAACAAAAATAAACTCCGACCCAACCTATTGCTATTCCTAATTTAAAATGATTTTAGAAATCCAATATAACCGACCAATTTTCTTATAAAGAAAAGAATTAAAATAAAGCTGTAGATTGAATTATCTTTAAATAAAAATTTATATTAATTTTTTATAAATCATATGATAAGATATTCAAGATAAGAGCAATTGTTTCTTTGCAAATATCATCGAAATATTTGCTCATCTTAATCATACTTTATTAATTATGATATAGCAACTTAATTTATTCAATTTTATTTGTTGCATTTTTATTATTTCAAGCAATTGAAATTACATTTTTATTCAATTTTAGATCGAACAATATCAAGCTCATTACTATTTCTTTCTTTGAAATGTGAACTATTTTATTTTTTGAAAGAATTATATCAAGGGTATATCAATCTATTTGGGATTTTTAATTGAGTCTCTGTATTTTTTTTAATTAAATATATCAATTAATTTAAATTTTCAGTAAGATATATTTTACTACAGAAAATTATATTTTTCTGCATCCTGAATGATGTGGCTGATCCAGCGCCGTTAGAATAAATGGTAACAGCAGCTAACGGAGGTCCTCCCCTAACCCCGGAACCTCCTCCTTATCCGACATCAGTGTTGGTTTCACCAAGCGTTCGCCTGGAGGACTCCGTCTCCACGGGGTCATTCAACCCTTAGCTCTGTTGAACATCCGATAAGACCCCGAACATCTCAACCCCGAGACCCCCCTCCGGTCTCGGGGTGCACAAGCATCATCTCACCCCCGAGACTCCCTCCGGTCTCGAGGTGAGGCCAATGCATCTCAACCCCGAGACCCCCTCCGGTCTCGGGGTGCACAAGCATCATGTCACCCCCGAGACCCCTTCCGGTCTTGGGGTGAGGTCACTGCATCTCAACCCCGAGACCCCCTCCAGTCTCAGGGTGCACAAGCTGCATCTCAGCCCCGAGACCCCCTCCGGTCTCGGGGTGCACAAGCATCATCTCACCCCCGAGACCCCCTCCGGTCTCGGGGTGAGGTCACTGCATCTCAACCCCGAGACCCCCTTCGGTCTCGAGGTGCACAAGCATCATCTCACCCCCGAGACCCCCTCCGGTCTTGGGGTGCACAAGCTGCATCTCAACCCTGGGACCCCCTTCGGTCTCGGGGTGCACAAGTATCATCGCACCCCCGAGACCCCTCCAGTCTCGTGGTGAGGTCACTGCATCTCAACCTCGAGACCCCCTTCGGTCTCGGGGTGCACAAGCATCATCTCACCCCCGAAACCCTCTCTGGTCTCGGGATAAGGTCACTGCATCTCAACCTCGAGACCCCCTCCGGTCTTGGGGTGCACAAGCATCATCTTACCCCCAGACCCCTCCGGTCTCGGGGTAAGGTCACTACATCTCAACCCCAAGACCCCCTCCGGTCTCGGGGTGCACAAACATCATCTCACCCCCGAGACCCCCTCTGGTCTCGGGGTGAGGTCACTGCATCTCAACCCCAAGACCGGCCTCCGGTCTTAGGGTACACAAGCATCGTCTCACCTCCGAGACCCCCTCCGGTCTCGGGGTGAGGCCACTGCATCTCAACCCCGAGACCCCCTCCGGTCTCGGGGTGAGGCCACTGCATCTCAACCCCAAGACCCCCTCCGGTCTCAGGGTGCACAAATGTCATCTCACCCCCGAGACCCCCTCCGGTCTCAGGGTGCGGGGGCAACGTTCAGTACGTGAACCGGCCTTCGAACCAAACGACAACTTCGGGCCACCTGGCGCACCCACGCGGCCCGCTGTGCGCCCGTGGCTACTTGCGGCCATACCTCATAACGGCGTATGGTGCATTACATATGTCACTATGCATGACCATGCCCCATTACGGAGTACGATTCACTACCACTTGCGACTGTGCGCGGTCATGTCAAACAACGGTGCGCAACAAATGCAACAATAGCTGCTAGATACTTGTAAAGCCATATTGACAGGTAACGCAGGACGCCTCCGGCGCGCACGGTGACGGTACGACCCATCAATGTCGAGCCTTACCCTTTTTGTCCGTTATCACACAAGGTTCCCTAAAAATCAGTGATCTTGGGAATAGAAGGGGGACATTCGAACAGATATAAAAGCACGCGCCCGCGCTGTGAGTAGGATCCTTGAACTCTGGTTTTCTAGTTTTCTTCCTACTAGCTAAAACCCTAACTGTTTTCAGCTCCCTTCGGCTGAGCAGTTCTCATCTGATCCCAAGTGACTAACTTGAGCATCGGAGGGTCCCCACCGGAGCATCCGGTCTCCGGGGACTTTTCTTGCAGGGGTCCGGAGAGAAGGACGTCCGTCTTCCCCGACGCTTGAAGAGGGTGACTTGGCGTCATCAGGTTGGCGCGCCAGGTAGGGGGGGATTGAAGAAAAGAATAGCCTCAAACCTGTTATTGACTTTCCTCAAGCTCTTAAACAATGGTGACGACTCGTGCATGAGAGGCCACCGTCAATCACGCTGGGGGGCAGCGTCAAAGGGCTGATCAGCCCGCAGCTGGCCCCTCAGCCCCTTTAGCCGACGCACCTGCACCAGCACCGGTACAGCAGTTTCAGGAAGATCGGTTTGCTGCTCTTGTCATGCAAGTTCAATCCTTGGCCACAATGGTCCAAGGCCTGCAACATCAGGCGGTGATTGCACGACAACCAGAACCCCTCCCGTCGGTGCCAGGAGTCCCTCAGCCCAGTCAGCACTCAATTCGGAGGAGGTCTTCTGCCCGAGAAGCCTGCCCTCGCCGCACTTCACCTAAGCCTCACCGCCGCGAGGCGTCCAAGCGGCTCCGCTCGCCCTCTCGCCGCGTCAGCGCGTCCCCCAAGCGATGGCGTGAGAAGGAGGCGGAGCGTCCCCGTCGGCCTCCCCGCCGCCTCTCCTCTTCCTCAGACTCTTCGAGGGAGGGGTCCTTCGATGGCGGGGTAGCCTGCCGGGCGGAGCGAAGACTTGATGAGTACAACTAGCGGTTGGAAGAGCTCAGCCGCCGGATTACCAACCCTCTAGAGACGGACTATGATAGCCGCCCACCGCTGTCTCGTCGCATCATGGAGGAGCCTATCTCCACTCGGTTTCATCTTCCTTAGCTGGACTCTTATGACGGGACCATGGACCCCCTGGACCCACTGGAGAGTTACAAGGTTCTTATGTAGGTCCAGGGGGCAACCGATTCGCTCATGTGCATCGCTTTTCCAGCCACCTTGAAGAAAGCTGCCCGAGCCTGGTATTCCCGCCTGCCGCCGTGAAGTATCGATTCCTTCCATCAGCTGGAGAGGGCCTTCCTGGCCCACTTTGATGCCTGCAGGAAGATTCCGAGGGTAGTCGATAGCCTCTTCTCCATCCAGCAAAAGGGTGACGAGTCCCTTCGGGACTACGTCGCACGGTTCAAGGAGGCTGCCCTGGAAGTTTACAATCTTGAAGACTCAGTGGCCACTTTGGCCTTGAAGCGAGGGCTTTGCCCGTCTCACTTCGCGTAGTCCCTTGACAAGAAGCCGCTCGGCTCCTACGCCGAGCTCTTGACCCAGGCTAGAAATACATTTGGGCTGACGATGCCGACTCCTCCTGACGCGAGGCTAGTGGGAGCATCTCCAAGAAATTGGCCCGACCGAAACCTGTCGAAGCTCGCCCCAGAAGACCTGAGCCTCCTCACCGGTCAGACAACCGTCCCCGAGCCCCTGCACCAAGAGATGGATCCTACACCCCACTGCTCGCCCTGATATCGCAGATCTTACTCGAGATTGAAGGGGAGCCTTATCTTTAGCGCCCTCCTCCAATAAACCCGAAGATCCCTCGCAACAAGAACCTCTACTGTCGTTATCACTGGGATCATGGCCATGACACTGACGACTATCGCCAGCTGAAGAAGGCTATAGAAGACCTTATCCAACGAGGCCACCTGGGAAAGTTCGTCCAGAGGAACAACCCGGGAGTTCCTGGCCCGTTAGCGCCCCCGCCGCCGATGTCGACAATGCTCCAACTGAGAAGACGGTGGCAATGATTTCCTGGTGGGCAGGTGGATCGCCCAAGAGGCCGAGAGAGGAGGGGGAATCATACTCTATAATCTCTTTTTCTAAAAGGGACTTAGAGGGGGTAGTTAATGAAAATAATGATAGTGTCGTCGTGTCCATGATGATAGCCAAACACCCTGTAAAAAGAATTTTGGTCGATAGCGGGAGCTCGGTGAACGTTTTAAATTACGATGCTTTTGTTCGCATGAGTTTATCATTTGACCTGCTCCGACCTGTCACCACGCCCTTGATGGGGTTCACAGGAGACTCCATGCAAGTTGAGGGGGAGATCATCCTTCCTGTTACGGTTGGCATGGCCCCGCGCCAAAGCATGGTCCTCATGAGCTTCCTAGTGGTCTGGGTGCCCCTTGCCTACAACGCTATCCTCGGAAGGCCCGGACTCAACCTCTTGGATGTCGTCATCTCTACTAAGAGGCTCCTTGTGTGGTTTCCTGCCAGAGGAGGGGTCGGGGAGATGTGGGGGGAGCAGAACCCGCCCCCACTTTGCTGCCACATGTCTCCAGGTCCGCAGGAGATGATGCATGTGCCCGCACCAGAGGTGTTGGATCCCCGGGACCTGGAGAGGAGAGGAGAACCAGCCGAGCGTCTACTGGCCTTCCCTCTCAGGAAGGACCCGGCAAGAATGATCCACATCGGAGCTTCGCTCCCGAAGGAGGCCCGCGATCGGCTCCTCGCTTTCCTACGAGCCAACGATGACATCTTCGCCTGGTCGGCATTGGACATGCCGGGCATTCCTGAGGATGTGATCACCCACCGGCTCAACATCAAGCCTGAGTGCCGACCCATTTGACAAAAGAAGAGAAGTTTTACCTCAGATAGACAGAAGGCTGTGGACGAAGAAGTGCGAAAGCTCTTGGTGACCGGTCATATCCGTGAAGTGCACTACCTCGACTGACTGGCGAATGTCGTGATGGTGCGTAAGGCCAGTGGGAGCTGGAGGATGTGCGTGGACTTCACCGATCTCAACAAGGCGTGCCCCAAGGATAGCTTCCCGCTGCCCCGGATCGATCAGCTAGTGGATGCTACATCCGGGCACGAGGCCCTTAGCTTCATGGATGTGTTTTCGGGGTACAACCAAATAAGGATGGACCTAGCTGATGAAGAGGCCACTTCCTTTGTCACCGAAAAAGAAATTTACTGCTGCAAAGTGATGCCGTTTGAGCTGGAGAATGCCGGGGCAACTTATCAGAGGTTGATGAATAAGGTCTTTGAGGGCCAGATTGGGCACAACATGAAGATGTATGTGGATGGTATGTTGACCAAGAGCGCCCATGTGGTTGACCACATCGTTGATCTTGCGGAAACCTTTAGCAACCTGCGCCAATATCGGATGAGGCTGAACCCCCACAAGTATGCCTTCGGGGTTGCAGCGGGCAAGTTCTTGGGCTTCATGGTGACTCAGTGCGGGATCGAAGCCAATCCTGACAAGATCCGAGCCATCCTGGATATGAGGCCCCGGCTAATAAAAAGAGGTGCAACGCTTGACCGCGAGGGTGGCAGCCCTGAGTCGCTTCATGTCAAGATCAGCGGAGAGATGACTGCCCTTCTTCAAGGCGTTGCGCAAGGTCAACGGCTTCGAATGGACAAAGGAGTGCCAGGATGCCTTCGAGGAGTTGAAGCAATTTCTATCCACTCCCCCGTTACTGTCTAAGCCAAGGAGCGAGGAGGAGCTTCTTCTGTATCTGGCAGCCTCCCCCGAGGCCGTCAGCTCTGTGCTCATACGTATGGATGCTGATGGAATGCAGAGGCCAGTCTATTACACCACTAAGGTGCTTCATGATGCCGAGACCAGATACACCAGAACTGAGAAGATCATCTTCGCCTTGGTGGTCTCCGCATAGCGCTTCCGACCCTATTTCCAAGCTCACCCCATCGTGGTGCTCACGGACCAACCTCTCAGAACTATTCTATCTCGTCCTGACACCTTGGGACGGTTAGCCAAGTGGGCCGTTAAGCTGAGCGAGTTTGATTTGTCCATCCAGCCAAGGTCTACCATGAAGTCCCAAGTATTAGCTAATTTTTTGGTCGAGTGTACCTGGACTGAGGAGGGCCATGAAGAGTTGCATCCGGAGGTGCGCATGGAGCCACCCCCGGCGGGGGGAGTGGAAGGAGAAGAGTGGATCCTACATGTGGATGGGGCGGCGAACTCTCAAGGAAGCGGAGCTGGACTTATCCTCGCAAGCCCCGAGGGGGAGGTAGTAGAGTATGCCATCCGGTTCCTGTTCTTAGCTACCAATTGTTGGTCCAGATAGCAACCCAAGAGGGGGGATGAATTGGGTTTTCAAAAATTTAAACTTTTTTGAAAAATAACCCCCAGCGGAAATAAAAACTTAGATTCACACAAATTAAAATAGAACAAGCACAAATAAAGAGTTAAAGATAAAGAGACAATCACGACAAATACAAGAGATTTTATAGTGGTTCGGTGTACCTACACCTACGTCCACTCCCAAGTACCTCTTGGGTCCACACTATAATCAATCTAATTACAGCAGAGTTGTTTTGCAAGCTCACAACTCGAACTTGTTGTTTTCCCGGGTGCACAATGAACCCAGCTGGTTTTCAAGGCTCACCAGCACAAAACCTAACACCACAAGCTAAAGCTTGCACAAGGCTAACAGCCTCAACTAAATCAATCACCAGATTGACCCAGCAAACAATATTTGTTTTTACAAGATAAACAGCTCCTCCAATGAGCAAATATACAATAATGAAACAAGAATAAAAGGATAGGAATCAAAGCCTGATTCGCAGATTTTGATGGCTTCTTCCTTCTCTTCCTTTGACTGGATATTCCTTCAAGATGCTCTTGAGACTCAGAAGATCAGAAAACTAGGGCTTCTTTCTTCCCTTGAGATTTCTTCGAAATAGAACAACAAAAGCTTAGAATCTCTCTCTCTTTTCTTTTGAGAAATCAGTATGATCTTTCCTTACAAGTTTTCCCTCTTTTCTCTTTGATTTTCTGATGGATTTCACAGATTTCTCTCTATTCTTTTCTTTTTGTCTCTCTTGTCTCTTCTTTTCGGATGCAGCAAACTCTCTTCTTATAGATCCCGATTAATCCATAAATAGTTTAAAACTATCCGTTAGAAACAAGTGTAAGAAGGATTAGATCCATAAATAGCAATAGCCGTTGGGATTAAAAAAGATAAAGATAAAGTTTAGAGTCGTTCTGACAGTTCTAGAGTCGCGTCTGACATTCTGGAGTCGGCTCTAACTTTTCTGGAGTCGGCTCTAACTTGAAAAACTTTAATCCGCTCGATCTAGAGTCGTCTCTAACTTTTCTGGGGTTGACACAAAAATCTTTTGGAGTCAACTCTAACAGTCCGAGAGTCGACTCTAAGTCATGGCCTAAAAAACCATCGTTCTGTCTTTTCTATTGGAGTCGGCTCAAACAGTCCCGGAGTCGACTCTAAGTCTGTGCCGATTTCCGGAATCGACTCTGCGATTCCATGTGTCGACTCTAATGTCTGCAATCTTACCTTGATATTAGATTCGAACTAGAACTTACTTTATCTTATGATTTTAATTAATAGAACATATCATAAACTGAAAAATTAAACCAAAATCATTAGTAACTTCAAATGTTATACTCAAATAGTTTTGTTAATCATCAAAATCCTCAATTGGGTCAACAATCTCCCCCTTTTTGATGATGACAAAAACTTTGAGTATATGCATCAAAAATTCATTTGAATGAAGAATTATAGACATTGTTAAAGCTTTAGAACTTCCTAATAGAGAATTTGATGCCAATATTCAAAATGAATCAAAAAAGATACATGACATCAATCAAGATGATTTAACTTTTATATGAAAAAAATATTAAGCTCCCCCTGCATTGAATAACTCCCCCTATGTAGATAAACTGAATTCAATTGAATCATTTTAGAATCTCAAAATTTTTCTCTCAAAATTTTCTCCCCCTTTTAGATATGAAAAAAATCTTATATTCTTTCATTTTCTTTCTCTTTCTCTTATATGCATATACAATTATCTCTCCCCCTTTTTTGTTATCAGCAATAAGATGAATTTTAAATACAATAAAAAAGGTTATCAGAGCGGGGTTGTTGGTTCAATTAATCATAGAGATAGTAAACTCATTCATTGAAATTCAATCAATCAATCATAGACAAATTTGCAATAAAAGTGTAATTGTATTCCAAAGCAAGATTCATTACATGTGTTTCAGTAAAGTGACATATTCAAGTATGTAATTCCTAGATATATGCTATCAAAGCAAGAAAGCAAGAAATTCTAAGATACAACCTAGGATAGGGTATCAAAATCAAATATGCTTATACATAATTTTCTTTAAATGTCCAATCATTTCCATAATATCATCTTTTTGAGTCTTCTTAAAACTTTCAAGACAAGCTTCAATTTGAGAAACGGCGAGGTCGATATCTTTCTTTAGTTGACTGGTAGCATGAAGATAAGTTTCAGAACCGTATGCAATGCCTTCCATCCTTTCAAAAATCTTATGAAGATCAGCGCTAAAGGATTCTACCGAGTTGCTAATGGAAAAAGAAATCATGTCAAGCCTTGAATTGATCTCTTCCTTCAACTGATTGAACTCCTCTCTCAACTGACACATCTCATTTGTCCTTTGACTATCATACTCAGCCAGTAAAGCTCTGAGCTAACCTATTTGCTCCTCAAAAAATCTTCCAGATGCCAAGGCTGACTGATGTGAAGGGTGAGTGCTTGGTCCAGCCACTGAGGGTCCAGCAGTAGATGGTCCAGCAGTAGATGGTCCAGCAGAAGATGGTCCAGGAATATCCTCTCCTCTGACCTCCTCAACTCTAACCTCTTCAGCTCTTTTCTTGTCCTCTTTTTATCCAATTTCCATTCTCTTTTTTGAAGCCCATCCGGTGAATTGTAGAGACACTATAGTAATCAGTATGCCTTAATTTTCTTAGTGGCTCATTAACCATTAATAGCACACCTTGGCTTCTAAAGACTAAGGTCAGTATCATATCATACGGCAGTGTTGATCTTTTCTTAGTTGCTGCTTCTGCCATATAACCAATCATCATACCGGCAAGATTAACAGGTCTTCCAGTGAGAATACAGTCCATCAACAAGATGTCTCGCTCCGAGACATACTCAAACCTTCCGATTTTAGGAAATAAAATTCTTTCACAGATATTGTGAAGTAACCTGAGTTCCAAATTAAGTTGATTAGCCAATATTTCTCAAACTCAGAAACTTCTCTCCCTAACATCCTAGATAGGGCACCTCCTCTGTCTTCATGTTGATATTCAACAAGACCAATGGTAGGCATCTCCAATAGATTTCCAAGAGACTCGGCTGTGATAATCACTTTAGTTCCTCTTACAACACTCGCTAAGCCTCCCTCTCCTCTACATAAATCATTATAAAATTCTCTCACAAGGGCAGGGTATGTAGGGAGATCCAAAGAACATACTTTTTCCAACCCATTTCGTTCAACAAACGTCCAATAGCAAAGCCCTCCGAAGCAAAAAAGTCAAAATCTACTTTTCTTCCAATAGTAATGGCCTTACCCGCTAATTGGTCAACTCATGGAGAAGATGGTGAGGGTGGAGAGTCATCTTGAGTGGCAGATGAAGAAGATGGCGACGGTTGCCTCCGATTTGAACGGCGCTTCGTTGGAACAGTCGATCCACCAATGATAGAACGCCTTTGGGAGCCATGGGATTCGATTGGAATAAGTTATTGAGAGATTTGAGGGATTTGGAGGGATTGAAATCGGTTTGGAACGGTTTGGAGGGGTTTAGGAGACGATAGGTTTCGTTTGGGGTCGACTCTGCCCTTTTTATTTTGACCTAGTTCCACTTAGAGTCGACTCCCGAAAATGAGGTGTCGGCTTCGAACCAGAAAATCTGTCAGCGCCCGAATTAGAGTCGGCTATACAGAAGCCAGAGTCGGCTCTAATTGCCCAGACAGAACATCAAAATATGAAGGTGTCGACTCCACAAACTGCAGGTGTCGACTCCACAACAGTTTTTAGAGAAAAATTCAAATTTCAAGGATCTGAAACTAATCAAATTAATCATCAAACTCTAGATAAGTGTTCCTTAACAATTGGGGAAACAATGAATTAAATTTCTAGATAAATTTCCTTATTGGACAGAGGATTTTCAAGAAATTAATGAATCTAGATAGTTGTTTCCTTAAGAGTTTCAGAAAATCATTCTAAAGGATCACAAACTCCTAATTCTCCTCTAAGATAACAAAATCTTTCCTCACTCAAAGGTTTTGGTAAAAATATCAGCTAATTGATCATTAGTATTAATATATCAAGACAAACATCTTTGTTAGTTACATGTTCTCTAATAAAGTGATGTCTAATTTCTATGTATTTAGTTCTTGAATGTTGAATTGGATTCTTAGTTAGATTAATGCACTAGATTATCACATTTATAGGAATTTTATCAAGTGTGATACCATAATCTTCAAGTTGTCGCTTAATCCAAAGGATTTGAGCACAACAACTTCCAGCTGCAACATATTCTGCCTCAGCAGTGGATAATGCAACCGAATTTTGCTTTTGCTAAACCAAGAGATTAAGTTACTTCCTAAAAGTTGGCATGCCCCACTTGTACTCTTTCTATCTAATTTACAACCAGCATAGTCAGAATCAGAATAAGCAATCAATTTTAAGGTTGAGTCTCTAGAATACCATAACCTACATTTTTAGTTCCATTTAAGTATCTAAAGATTCTTTTAACAGCAAATAAATGTGATTCTTTAGGATTAGATTGATATCTTGCACATAAGCAAACAGAAAACATATATCTGGTCTACTTGCAGTTAGGTAAAGAAGTGATCCGATCATACCTCTGTAATGCTTCTGATCTACTTTCTTACCTTCTTCATCCTTGTCCAGCTTGCATGAGGGACTCATTGGCGTCCAAGAGGTTTAGCATGATTCCATACCAAACTTCTTGAGTATTTCTTTGTGTACTTTGTTTGGTTAATGAAAATCCCCGCTTTCTCTTGTTTGATTTGAAGTCCAAGGAAGAAGTTTAGTTCTCCCATCATGCTCATCTCGAATTCTCCCTGCATTAACTTAGCAAATTCTTGACAAAGGAGATTGTTAGTAGCACCAAATATAATGTCATCAACGTAAATTTGAACAATTAATAAATCTTTTCTTTTCTTTTTAAAATAAGGTTTTATCAACATTTCTCTAGAAAAATCATTTTCAATTAAAAATTTACTTAATCTATCATACCAAGCTCTAGGTGCTTGCTTTAAACCATAAAGTGCTTTGTGTATTTGAAGACGTGGTTTGGAAATTCATGATCTTCAAAACTAGGAGGTTGTTCAACATAAACTTTCTCATTTATAAAACCATTTAAAAATGCACTTTTAACATCCATTTGAAATAAGTTGAAATTCATATGACATGCAAATGCAAGTAGTAGCCTAATGGCTTCTAATCTAGCAACAGGTGCAAAAGTTTCATCAAAATCTATACCTTCTTCTTGATTATATCCTTTTGCAACTAATCTAGCCTTATTTCTAATTACCAATCCATTTTCATCCAATTTATTTCTAAAAACCCATTTAGATCCTATTATAGGGTGGTTTTTAGGTCTTCTACTAGGGTCCAAACATTGGTTCCTAGTGAATTGGTTTAACTCTTCTTGCATTGCTAACATCCAATAACTATCTTTCTCAGCTTCTTCTATAGTTTTAGGTTCAATTATGAGATACAAATGCAAGATGATTATTGATATTTCTCATTGATGATCTAGTCCTTACACCTTGAGATGGATCACCTATGATTAGGTCCTTAGGATGACCATAAGCATATCTCCAATCTCTAGGTAGATCTTTATCATTCTGAGTAGTATCAATACCATCATCCTTAGGTGAGTCATCATCCTTAACTTTAGGTTCTTGATCTGAAGATACATTTAATTTTTCAATATCTCTTTCAATCCAAGATGTATCTTCCTCATCATCAATTTTATCTGAACTTGATGCTAAAGACTCATCAAACACTATATGAATGGATTCTTCTACAACTAAGCTTTTCTTATTAAATACTCTATATGCCTTGCTAGATGTAGAATATCCTAGGAAAATACCTTCATCAGACTTTGCATCAAACTTTCCAAGATTATCCTTACCATTGTTATGAATAAAACATTTACAACCAAATGCATGAAAATAACTTAAGTTTGGTTTCCTATTATGCCATAAGTTCATAGGGAGTCTTCTTAAGGATAGGTCTAATTAGGGCTCTATTTAGGATGTAACATGCTGTGTTATAGCTTCCGCCCAAAATATTTTGGAAGTTGGCTTTCACATAGCATGGTACGGGCCATGTCTTCTAAAGTCTATTCTTTCTTTCTACAACTCCATTTTGTTGCGGTGTTCTAGGTGCTGAAAAGTTATGATGTATGCCTTTTCAAAACAGAATTTTTTAAATAAGTGATTTTCAAATTCAGTTCCATGATCACTTCTAATAGACACTATGGTAGTGTTTTTCTCATTAGTGACTTTCTTAATGAATTTCAGGAATATTGAGAAAGTCTCATCTTTGTGAGCCAAAAATATTACCCAAGTGAATCTAGAGTAATCATCTACTATCACTAGACCATATTTCTTTCCTCCTAGACTTGTGGTTCTAGTAGGTCCAAAAAGGTCCATGTGTAGTAGCTCTAGTGGCCTAGTAGTTGAAACAACATTCTTAGATTTGAAAGAAGTTCTTGTTTGTTTTCCAAATTGACATGCATCACATATTTGATTATTTTTAAAATTTAAGCTAGGAATACCTTTAACTAGATCCATTTTCAATAATTTAGAAATTAGGTGTGTGCTTGCATGACCTAATCTACGGTGCCATAGCCAACCAATCTCATTCATCTTAGCATTATTAGCAACTAAGCAATGATTACTTGGAGATAAATTACTCAAATCAATTAAGTACACATTGCCATAACGTTTACCAATAAGAATAATGCTATTATCAATAGGATTAGTAACAGTGCAAACAGAAGCTTCAAAGGAAACTTTGAAACCTTTGTCACACAGTTGGCTAATACTTATAAATTATGTTTAAGTCCATCGACATATAAAACATTATCAATATGAGTAGATGGAGTAATTTGAATCTTACCAATACCCATGATATGGCCTTGACCATTATCACCAAAAGTAACTACTCCACCTCTTTTGATTCAAGGGTGATGAATTGATCTTTGTCACCCGTCATGTGTCTTGAGCAACCACTATCCAGGTACCATTTTCTTTTCATTCTGATGACTGCAAGACACTCCTGCAAAACATTCATGTCTTAATTTTAGGTACCCAAGCTTCTTGGGTCCTTCATGGTTAGATGCATTAAATATTGTTCCTTTGGGAACCCAAATCATCTTTTCTATTATGTGGAGATTTACACATATAGATTTATGTCCTTTGTTTCCACATTTAAAACAAGTAATATTTGATGATTTTTCAGCATGTATAAAAATATTTTTCAAGATTTTTGCTTTTTAAGTGGATTATATCCTAATCCAGCTTTATCAAAAACAGCTTTTTGATTATCCAAAATCATATTAAGTTTGATAGAGCTTAGAGTGAATTTATCAACTATAGGTTTAAGTCTATCAACTTTATTTTTCAACTTTTATTTTCTTTTATCAAAAGTTCTTTATCTACAACATGCTTTTCATTTTCTAAGGATAGTTTTTGCATTTGATTTTTTAAATATTTGTTCTTTAAACTTAAGTTCGCAAAATCATCCATTAATTCATAAAAGCACTATGCAATTCATCGAAAGTAAAGTCATCAAGAAAACTCGGACTTACCTCATCATTGTCCGCCATGAAGCATAGATTGGCCATTTCACTCTTTTCTTCTTCTTCGGAACTTGAGCTTTCCGAATCACTCCATGTGGCCATCATTGCCTTCTTTTTGAATTTTCGGGTGCCTTTCTTTAATTGAGGGCATTCAGATTTAAAATGACCCGGCTTTTTACATTCAAAGCAAAAAACTTCTTTTTCTTTGCCCTTGTCCTCATCTTTTCTTGCAAAGGGCTTTTTCTTTTCAAACTTCTTCTTCTTCATGAATCTTTTAAATTTCCTTGTGATGAGCCATGTCCTCATCATCACTTTCATCTTCAGATTCATGAGGCTTTTCCATATATTCAGAAATCTTAAGAGCCATGGTCCTCTTCTTCTTTGACTCATCATCATCAACATGTTACTTAATCTGAAGCTCATGAGTCATCAAGGATCCCAAGAATTGGTACTTAGATCCTTTGTCTCTTGTATTGCAGTCACTTTAGCTTCCCAAGTCCTAGGCAAGGAATGCAAAACCTTTCTCACAAGATCAGAATTATCATAAGATTTACCAAGACTTTTTAAACCATTAACTATATCAGTAAATCTTGTAAACATATCAGCAATAGATTCACATGCATCCATTTTAAACAATTCATACTTATGAACTAGCATGTTAATCTTGGATTCCTTGACTTGATTTGTTCCCTCATGGGTAACCTCAAGTCTATCCCAGATTTTCTTAGCAGAAATGCAAATAGATATGCGATTGAATTCATTTGCATCTAATGAGCAGTATAAAACATTCATTGCTTTGGCATTAAGTTGTGCCAATTTTTTATCATGTTCATCCCATTCGTTTCCGGTTTAGGAATCTCTATGCCATTAACTCTAGCAGTGGATGTGTGTGGTCCATTGACTACAATGCTCCATAGATCATAGTCAAGTGCTTGAATGAAAATTTTATTCTAGCCTTCCAATAACCATAGTTTGAACCATTAAACAAGGGTGGTCTATTAGTAGATTGGCCTTCGAAAAAAGATGAACCAGCTTGAGTTGCCATGTGGATCTTTGACTCTTGATCATTAGATCAAATCAAATGAGCACTAGCTCTGATGTTAATTGTTGGTCCAGATAGCAACCCAAGAGGGGAGGTGAATTGAATTTTTCAAAAATTTAAACTCTTTTGAAAAATAACCCCCAGTGAAAATAAAAACTTAGATTCACATAAATTAAAACAGAACAAGCACAAATAGAGAGTTAAAGATAAAGAGACAATCACAGCAAACACAAGAGATTTTATAGTGGTTCGGTATACCTACACCTACGTCCACTCCCAAGTACCTCTTGGGTCCACACTATAATCAATCTGATTACAGCAGAGTTATTTTGCAAGCTCACAACTCGAACTTGTTATTTTCCCGGGTGCACAACGAACCCAGCTGGTTTTCAAGGGTCACCAGCACAAAACCTAACACCACAAGCTAATGCTTGCACAAGGCTAACAACCTCAACTGAATCAATCACTAGATTGACCCAGCAAACAATATTTATTTTTACAAGATAAACAGCTCCTCCAATGAGCAAATATACAATAATGAAACAAGAATAAAAGGATAGGAATCAAAGCCTGATTCGCAGATCTTTGTGGCTTCTTCCTTCTCTTCCTTTGACGGGATCTTCCTTCAAGATGCTCTTGAGACTCAGAAGATCAGAAACTAGGGCTTCTTTCTTCCCTTGAGATTTCTTCAAAATAGAACAACAAAAGCTGGAATCTCTCTCTCTTTTCTTTTGGGAAATCAGTATGATCTTTCCTTACAAGTTTTCCCTCTTTTCTCTTTTGATTTCTAATGGATTTCACATATTTCTCTCTATTCTTTTCTTTTTGTCTCTCTTGTCTCTTCTTTTCGGATGCAGCAAACCCTCTTCTTATAGATCCCGATTAATCCATAAATAGTTTAAAACTATCCGTTAGAAACAAGTGTAAGAAGGATTAGATCCATAAATAGCAATAGCCATTGGGATTGAAAAGATAAAGATAAAGTTTAGAGTCATTCTGACAGTTCTGGAGTCGCGTCTGACATTCTGGAGTCGGCTCTAACTTTTCTAGAGTCGGCTCTAACTCGAAAAACTTTAATCCGCTCGATCTGGAGTCATCTCTGACTTTTCTGGGGTCGACACAAAAATCTTCTAGAGTCGACTCTAATAGTCCGGGAGTCGACTCTAAGTCGTGGCCTAAAAAACCATCGTTCTGTCTTTTCTATTGGAGTCGGCTATAACAGTCCCGGAGTCGACTCTAAGTCTGTGCCAATTTTCGGAGTCGACTCTACGATTCCATGTGTCGACTCTAATGTCTGCAATCTTACCTTGACATTAGATTCGAACTAGAACTTACTTTATCATATGATTTTGATTAATAGAACATATCATAAACTAAAAAATTAAACCAAAATCATTAGTAACTTCAAATGTTATACTCAAATAGTTTTGTTAATCATCAAAATCCTCAATTGGGTCAACACCAATAACCAGGCGAAGTATGAAGCCCTGCTGGCGGGGATGAAACTGGCCAAGGAGCTTGGAGCGGAGCGTCTGAGAGCCTTCACAGATTCCCAGCTTGTCTCCGGGCAGGTTGCTGGGGAGTATGAGGCCAGAGACCCAACCATGTCATGCTACTTAAGCGAGGTGCGGTCCCAGGCCTCTCGGTTCTCCTACTTCATGTCATCTATATTCCCCGGGCGGAGAACGCTAGGGCTGATGCATTGTCCCGACTAGCCACCTCGGCCGACGGGACCCTAGGAAGAACGTATGTGGAGCACCTGCAGGCCCCAAGCATTGAAGTGGCAGAAGAAGCATTGCCAGTTGAGCAGGGGCCCCTTGGATGGACGTCTATGTACGATATTTGACCGATGGTACTCTCCCTGAAGACCCCGCAGAAGCTAGATTACTCAAGCGGCGGGCTCCAAGGTTCCTGATAATGGACGGGAGGCTCTATCGAAGGTCATTTTCATACCCGATCCTCAAGTGCGTAGGGCCAGCTGAAGCAGATTACATCTTGCAGGAGATCCACGAAGGCATTTGTGGAAGTCATCTGGGGGGCAGAGCCCTAGCTTACAAGGCCTTACGACAGGGATATTACTGGCTCACCATGAAGGAAGACGCGGCCGAGCTTGTCAAGAAATGTGATAGCTGCCAGTGCCATGCCAATATTCAGTGACAGCCGGCATCTCAGCTAATCCATTTGGTGGCACCTTGGCCATTCGCTCAGTGGGGTATGGATATCTTAGGACCATTCCCTCCGGCCTCCAGACAACGCAAGTTCCTCCTGGTGGCTGTTGATCACTTCACCAAGTGGATTGAAGCTGAAGTCCTTGCTAAAATTACTAAAAATAAGGTGAGATCCTTATTTTGGAAGTCCATCATATGTCGGTTTGGGCTACCCCATACCTTAGTCACCGACAATGGTCGGCAGTTTGATAACGCGCCTTTCCAGGAGTTCTGCGCCGAACTTGGCATCCACCAGAGGTTCACTTCTGTCGGATACCCCAGACTAATGGCGCGGCCGAAGTGACCAATCACATCATTCTCCAAGGATTGAGAACCCGGCTGAATGATTTCAAAGGGCGATGGGTGGAGGAGCTTCACAATGTGCTGTGGGCCTACCATACAATGCCATGAGCCCTACCGGAGAGACTTCGTTTAGCCTGGTTTTTGGGTCCAAAGCTGTTATCCCAGTGGAGATAGGCTCCCGAGTCCTCGGGTGGAGTCATATGATGAGAAAGATAACTCGGACCGGCTGCGGGCCAACCTTCACCTGGTGGAGGAGGTGCGGGACCGATCATGGTTGCGGATGGCGGTCTATCGACAACGAGCTGCCAGATACTACAACACCCGCGTACGTCCTGAGACTTTCTTGCCGGAATACCTGGTCCTCCGACGGGCTGAAGTCTCAAAGCCGGTGGAGGGGGGCAAGCTAGCCCCGAATTGGGAAGGACCCTATCGGATCGCCGAGATACTCCGTCACGGAGCTTACAAGATTGAAGAGCTCGATGGGAAGCCACTTCCTCGGACGTGGAATGCAGACAACCTTCGTCGGTATTATCAGTAGCACATCTCTCCTCTCACATTAAATACCGTGCCTGTATTCTTTTGGGCCTTCGCCCCTCATTCCATATTAACAAATTTCAATTTCAGCTCCTGGGTTCTTTCACCTAAAGCCCTGGACCAGCCAGGCATAAAGTCCGACCCCCGTCAGCACCTAAAGCCCTGGATCAGCCAGGCATAAAGCTCGACATCCGTCGGCACCTAAAGCCCTGGACCAGCCAGGCATAAAGCCTGACCCCATCAGCACCTAAAGCCCTGGATCAGCCAGGCATAAAGCCCGACCCCCGTCGGCACCTAAAGCCCTGGACCAGCCAGGCATAAAGCCCGACACCCGTCGGCACCTAAAGCCCTGGACCAGCCAGGCATAAAGCCCAACACACGTCGGCACCTAAAGCCCTGGACCAGCCAGGCATAAAGCCCAACACACGTTGGCACCTAAAGCCTGGACTAGCCAGGCATAAAGCCCGACACCCATTGGCACCTAAAGCCCTGGACCAGCTAGGCATAAAGCCCGACACCCGTCGGCACCAAAGCCCTGGACCTGCCAGGCATAAAGCCCGACACCCATCGACACCTAAAGCCCTGGACAAGCCAGGCATAAAGCTCGACACCCGTCAGCACCTAAAGCCCTAGACCAGCCAGGCATAAAGCCCGACGCCCGTCGGCACCTAAAGCCCTGGACCAGCCAGGCATAAAGCCAGACACCTGTCGGCACCTAAAGCCCTAGACCAGCCAGGCATAAAGCCCGACCCCATCGGCACCAAAAGCCCTGGACCAGCCAGGCATAAAGCCCGACACCCATCGAAACCTAAAGCCCTGGACCAGCCAGGCATAAAGCCCGACACCCGTCGGCACCTAAAGCCCTGGACCAACCAGGCATAAAGCCCGATAGTCGTCAGCACCTAAAGTCATGTACTAGCCAGGCATAAAGCCCGATCCCCATCGGTACCTAAAACCCTGGACCAGCCGAGCATAAAGCCCGACCCCCGTCGGCGCCTAAAGCCCTAGACCAGCCAGGCATAAAGCCCGACCCCCGTCGGCACCTAAAGCCATGTGCCAGCCAGGCACAAGGCCCGCCATACCCCTGGCAGAGCGGTGTGCCATCAGTCCTTAGGAACCCGCCTATTTCAACCTCCAAAGTCCGGTACTTCAACCCCAGGAAGCCTATCCTTCCTGTCCCCGAGGTTCGGTCCTAGATGGCTAAGATGGAGTAATTCACGCATGAATTGAGAGTTATCCCCTGGCACTAATAGGACCGGGAGGTCGCGCATCATCAACCAATGAATTTAGGATAAGGGTCGCAGATAGACAATTTATCTTGGAGGAAAAAGATATTTTATTAATTTGAAGTGATTACAAAATGCCGACATAGTCGGACTTGCAAAAATAAAATACAAATGGAGGCTCATGGTTCAGCCGGCGCGGGCTCATCATCGGAGGGGCCGAATCCGAGAGATGGTCTGGTTCGACTTCCAAGGCTTGGGGAAAGCTCAAGTCCCTAGCAATTTTCTCCTTCCCGTGCTTGAACCCTTGAAGAAACACCACCGTCGAGGCTTCCGCCAGGTCATCTGCAAAGCGCTTGGACGCTTTGTATTCTTCTATGATTCCGGCGGTCCTGGCCACAACGGCGGCTTCCACCTCAACGGCCCGAGCTCCTTCCTCCGCGGCGAGGGCTGCCGCTGCAGCCCTCTTGGCCTCTTGGGCGCGGCTCACCTCCTCCTCGGCTTGGTTCGCCTTCTCCTCCGCTGCCCTTGCCCTTTCCTCCGCTGCCCTTGCCTTTTCCTCCGCTACTGTTGCCTTTTCCTCGCTGCCCTTGCCTTATCCTCGGCCGACCCTACTCTCTCCACAGCCGCGGCCACCCGACCCTCAATTTCTTGGATGGCCAGGGTCAGCTCAGAGATGTGCAGGTCTCTGGCTATCACGGCGTTTTCAGCTTCCGTCATCTAGTGGAGCGCCGCTCGCAGACGGTTGGCCTCGGCCTCCGCTCGGCTCTCAGCAGCCCTTATTTCATTGGCCCGCGCAGTTCTGGACGACTCTAGGGCCCCCTCAGTCGCCTCCGTGCGATGCCGGGCCTCTTCGGCCTCCTTCTGTGCCTCGCGCAGAAGGGCCTTTTCACCATGTATCACCTCCCTCGCGGCCCTTAGGGAGTGCGCAAGCTGCATGCAAGCTCCGGGTAAAAAAAAAAAAAAAAGAAAAGGGGGAAATATAGAAGCAAAGGGTGGCAGGACCACTTGCTCTGACGAGGGCTGCGTAGGACTCCCGAAAGAACGTACCTGCCTTCAGGTGGCTAAGCTCTTCCAGGACCTCGGGCATGAAGATTGGAGAAAGGACTCGCTCTGCCCAATGCCCGTCATTTAGGATGGAGTCCCGGGGTGGCCCTGGTCTGGCCCTGCTCCGTTCGGCTGCCTCAGCATTCTCTGACTCGTTGTGCGGGCCGCTCATCGGTGTCCTCTTGGGGGTGGGCTTGCTGTCCCTGATGGCCCTTCGCCCCAGCTCCTAACTGCCTCGGGTAGAGTCGGTTTCACCAGGGGCAGGGAGCTCCTCCGCTACTGTGGGCTCCTCTATCACTTCTGGCTCCCCCGCAGCTGGCTCCTCCATTGATACCCCCTCGGTCGCTGCCCTCTCTGGCGGGGTGTCGGCTGTGAGGTCGATCTTCGGAGCGACCGGGGGGTTTTGCGGTGTTGATGGTCTGGGGACCTGAGCTGTCGGGCGTTTTGGGGCCAGGGCTTGCTGGTCTTCACTCGGCCCTTCCCGGGCCCTCTTCTTGGAGACGGCCTTCAGGAGTCTATGGGTCGAGATCTTCATGGCTGTATGATATCGGTTAAGGTCAAAAAAAAAAATTGAAACCAAGCAAAACTTTGGCTAAGTATGAAGATGGCTTACCCTGGTGGGAGATAAGACCCGCCAACTGGAGGTTATCTTCTGTTAGGAGCAGGGTATACCGAGGGATCTCGGTAGCCAACAACTGACCCAACGCTTCCCTGTCTCCAGGGTGGACGGCGGAGTTCGCATTGCCTTGAAGGTCGGGGTCTCCCCACTAGGGCCTGACTTGGTCTAGGCTGGCAAAGAAGAACCAGGATTTTCATCCCTTGATCGAAGAAGGAAGGAGAAGCTTGAGGACCCGGTTGGGTTGGGGCTGGAACAGCCACCAACCCTTCTGGGACCGAAGGATATAAAAAGACCAAAAGAGGGAGATTCGGGGGGTGATACCAAGGTGATGACAGAGAACGACAAAGGCACTAATGACCCGATAGAAATTTGGGACCAGCTGGGAAGGAGTCAAGGAATAGTATTCAAGGAGATTGACGAAAAAGGGAGGGAAGGGTGGGCGGAGGCCCGCCTTCAAGCAAATCTCGTAAATGGCCACTCGGCCGGGTCGGTAGGAGATGACTCTATCATCGGGAGTCGGCAGGAAAAGCCCAACATCCCAGGAAATCTGATAACAGGCCCAGATTTTTACCAAATCTTGGCCTGTTACCATGGAGGCGGTCCCCCCCGGGGACTCCTCCACCCTCGAGGAGGTGCCGGCCTCTGACCAGTGGCTCCTCGATGGAGCCCTACCAATGACCCACCGCTGGGCCAGAGGGATGCGGTCCTCCGAATTGGTGGACCACTCAAGTGAAGGAGAGGGGGAAGGAACATGAGAGGCGCAGTGCCTCTCAGAAGGAGAACGATTCTCCGAATCGTCCTCCAAGGTCCGAGATGGGGAACTTATGGATAAAAGAAGGAATGGAGGAGTCTAGAAGAGACAAAAAAATGACCTAAAGGAAGGAAAGCTAAGCGCAGGTTCTCGGGTTGCAGGGGAAACCAAGACACAGAGACTCAGAGGAAGACGACGATGGCAGTAGTGGTGTGGCCAGATTCAACCCCCCATTCGAGTTTTATTGGGTTTCAAATTGTTCTGCCATGTCTCATCAGCCACATGGATCCCCACCATAGGCTGGCTCACCTCGATGGTTGCCCAGCGCGTGATACGATACGCCTCTGGCCAATGATGGGACTTTGCTGACGTCGCCGCTGTGAGAGGTAATGATGATGCGGCTTTCCATGCGGACTTCGAAGAGTTAATCTCGCCTCAAGGATGATCGTAGTGGGCTGAGTGGACGGAAGCGGCCGCCTTCTCACATTCCCCATGCCGTCCGCATAGAGATGCGGATGGGGATCAGCCACATGAGAGGTAGCATCCCTTTCGCCTTGCCAGTGGGGCCCGCTTCGCCTCAGGGGTGAGGAGGCATCTGATGTGGCTAATCCAGCGCCGTTAGAATAAATGGTAACATCAGCTAACAGAGGTCCTCCCCTAACCCCGGAACCTCCTCCTTATCCGACATCAGTGTTGGTTTCGCCAAGCGTTCGCCTGGAGGACTCCGTCTCCACGGGGTCATTGAACCCTTAGCTCTGCCGAACATCCGGTAAGACCCCGAACATCTCAACCTCGAGACCCCCCTCCGGTCTCGAGGTGCACAAGCATCATCTCACCCCCGAGACCTCCTCCAGTCTCGGGGTGAGGTCACTGCATCTCAACCCCGAGACCCCCTCCGGTCTCGGGGTGAACAAGCATCATCTCACCCCCAAGACCCCCTCCGGTCTCGGGGTGAGGTCACTGCATCTCAACCCGAGACCCCCTCCGGTCTTGGGGTGCACAAGCTGCATCTCAACCCCGAGACCCCCTCCGGTCTCGGGGTGAGGTCACTGCATCTCATCCCCAAGACCCCCTCCGGTCTCGGGGTGCACAAGCATCATCTCACCCCCGAGACCCCTTCCGGTCTCGGGGTAAGGTCACTGCATCTCAACCCCGAGACCCCCTCCGGTCTCGGGGTGCACAAGCATCATCTCACCCCCGAGACCCCCTCCGGTCTCGGGGTGAGGTCACTGCATCTCAACCCCGAGACCCCCCTCCGATCTCGAGGTACACAAGTATCATCTCACCCCAGAGACCCCCTTCGGTCTCGGGTGAGGCCACTGCATCTCAACCCCAAGATCCCCCTTCGGTCTCGGGGTGCACAAACGTCATCTCACCCCCGAGACCCCCTCCGGTCTCATGGTGAGGTCACTGCATCTCAACCCCGAGACCCCTCCGGTCTCGGGGTAAGGTCACTGCATCTCAACCCCGAGACCCCCTCCGGTTTCGGGGTGCACAAGCATCATCTCACCCCCGAGATCCCCTCCGGTCTCGGGTAAGGTCATTGCATCTCAACCCCGAGACCCCTCCGGTCTCGAGGTGCACAAGCATCATCTCACCCCCGAGACCCCCTCCGGTCTCAGGGTGAGGTCACTGCATCTCAACCCCGAGACCCCCCTTCGATCTCGAGGTACACAAGCATCATCTCACCCCAGAGACCCCCTCCGGTCTCGGGGTGAGGCCACTGCATCTCAACTCCAAGACCCCCCTCCGGTCTCGGGGTGCACAAACGTCATCTCACCCACGAGACCCCCTCCGGTCTTAGGGTGCATGGGCAACGTTCAGTACGTGAACCGGCCTTCGAACCAAACGACAACTTCGGGCTACCTGGTGCACCCATGCGGCCCGCCGTGCGCCCGTGGCTGCTTGCGTCCATACCTCATAACGGCGTATGGTGCATTGCATGTGTCACTGTGCATGACCATGCCCCGTTACGGAGTACGATTCACTACCACTTGCGAATATGCGCGATCATGTCAAGCAACGATGCGCACCAAATGCAACCGTAGCTGCTAGACACTTGTAAAGCCATATTGACAGGTAACGCAGGATGCCTCCGGTGCGCACGATGATGGTACGACACGTCAATGTCGAGCCTCACCCTTTTTTTCCGTTATCACACGAGGTTCCCTAAAAATCAGTGATCTTAGGAATAGAAGGGGGACATTCGAATAGATATAAAAGCACGCGCCCGCACTGTGAGTAGGATCCTTGAACTCTGGTTTTCTAGTTTTCTTTCTACTAGCTAAAACCCTAACTGTTTTCAGCTCCCTTCGGCTGAACAGTTCTCATCTGATCCCAAGTGACTAACTTGAGCGTCGGAGGGTCCCCATCGGAGCATCCGGTCTTCGGGGACTTTTTCTTGCAGGGGTCTGGAGAGAAGGACGTCTGTCTTCCTCGACGCTTGAAGAGGGTGACTTGGCGTCATCACTGAAAATGATAACCTTCTTGTGTAATTATTTTTTTAATAAATTTATATTGATTATAGACATCTATATATCCTGGTAGTATCATGTCCTATATTGTTTGCTTTTCCTGTTTTAACATAAGACTCACAATAATGTCATCTAAATCTTTATATTTTATTAAAATTTGTTGACATGCATTGCATGTTCCTGGAATGCTAATCTCTCTCTTTATATATAAAATTAATAAAATATTGAAGGTCATTTTAAGAGGAACTTGCTACGGTCCTTCAACATCATTGTTAAAGTCATTGAAGCCTTTTATTGAAGCGTGACTATTTATAATTTTTTATTTAATAAGTCGATAGTTCTGGTAGCGGAGCTTTATGCTCCACCTCGTTCCTCCTCCATTCGAAGAAAACCTCTGTATATTCGTTCCTTTCTGGCTTCATTCTTCAGCTGAAAAAGGCCTTCACTATTAATTTAATGCCAAACTTCAGGGTGTCTTTTTGGTCTTCTGTAAATTTTTTTTTAATATATATAAGCAGATAATTACACTAGTCTAATACGAATTAGTTTAGATAGATCAAAAAAATAAAATTTATTTAAGTACAATAAGATAGAGGTCTTCTTGCTTCCAATTCCAAAGCCCGAAATGATGGGCTGCAAGTTCCAATTCCAAAGCCCAAAATGATAGGCCGCAACCCAGTCAGCCGCAGAGTTGACTTCTCGATTGACATGATGAATCTGAACTTTGTGAGAATCCCGAAGGATCTCTTGACAAAGAGTTGATTAGAATATGATCGCAGCAGTCCTACCTGAGCCATCGGATGACAATAAGAGAATCTCTCTCAAAGAAGAGACTATAAGCACGAAGGATCGAGTGGTGTAAGAAATGCTTGCCCAAGCTGCATAAAGCTCTACTAGAAGAATCAGAAAAACTAGAAGTCCAAGACCTTCGGTAGCTAACATTGCTTCATTGGTACCTCGGATAATAAATGCTGAACCTGTAACTCTATCAGAACACTTTCATCGAAGTTGGTTTTGATAAACCCTGAAGATGAAGCTTCCAAAAGATGAAAACCGTATATCGATTCGCTACCGAAGCAGCAGAGGAACTTCGATGACTAAAACTGCTAGAATCGAGAGCAGCGTGATGGCATATATATTCATCAGATAAAGATATAGCTTTCTTCTCCTTTCAAAAATATTCAGCTTGTTCTCATCTTTCTTCTTTGGAAAAAAAATCTTAAAACTCTACTAATCAGTTATTCTCCACTTTCATTTTGGCTACATAAACCAAACATCATCGATGAAATAGGTTATTCGGCCTTGATATAGAATGCAATAAAAATGCATCTAATGATTAAAAGTTTAATTTAAAAATAAATATTTGAATTACTTTATCAAAGCCTGCAAAAAAAAAAATATTTCAAAATAACATAAAAAATACTAAATAAGAAAATTTGATAAGCATAACAACCTACTAATCCTCAAAATTTATGCTAACAAAACAAGCACCGCTTCGGAAAACCGCGGAGGACTCTCTACCCTTTTCACGGCTGCGTGCCATAGCAGACAGACAGTGGCGACCTCATAACCACTCCTTGTTCCTCCGCTCCCGCACCGGCGACGATGGAGCCGTCGGAAGCTAAGATCGCGGCACCGGCGAAGCCGAAGGAGAAGAATAAAGAAAGGAAGAAGCGAAGCGAGGTGGAGTTCGAGTTCTGCGAGGTCTGCAAGCTGAACCACGACCAGGGCCACCGCCACAAGTACTTCCCCGGCCACCGCCGCGCCCTCGACGCCGCCCTCTCCCGCTTCCACAAGAAGCTTGCCGACCTCCGCTTCTTCCTCCGCAACCCCTCCCCCCTCCGCCCCGAGCACGCCGCCCTCAATCGCCTCTGGTGCCTCTTCTGCGCCCTTGACCTTCGCGAGATCGGCAGCCCCTTCGCCTGGTAATCGCTTCCTCCTTTTTCGTGTTTTCTAAGGTTTATGCCTTCGATCGGTTGATTGATTCCTTTCGTTTCCTATGCTTTGGTTTTTTTCTAGGTTTCTCTTTTTTATTTTTTGGTTTGATTGGTTTGCGATCGGTTCTTGTTTGCAGTAGCAATGCGATCTGTCATATGGCGAGCTTGGAGCATTTGGAGAATACCAAGGATTTCTTGCGGAAGCACGGGGGAGGGATGGATCGGGTTGATTCGTTTAGAGTTTCCGAGGCAGATCTCCTTAAGGTGACTGTTTAATCCTGTTCAATCTCTCTCTCGCGCGTTTAAGAAGGGTTCGGATTGCAAAAACATAGGTTCAAAGAATTGGATTCGAGAAACTTTTGTTTCAAGTAGAGTTTATTTTGTTCTGTGTTCTTGACGATTAATTGAAAGTTTGGAACTTTAAAAGAAACGACATAGAATGAGATACTGCCGGTTGCCGAATTTAGCTTTGTCTTGGTGTTTGGATGCTGTCTCTTTAAATTTTGAAGTTTATCTTAGAGTTTTTAGGTAGTGTTTGTATGATGATAATTTCTATCACGAGCTTTTCCTTTCCCCTTGATCGGCTCCTTTTTGTTATAAGACTTTTGGTGACATGGTTTTTATTTGATAATTTTCCTGAATCCTAAATATTTTGTGATGTTTCATGCACATATCTGTGAAGGATTTGGAATTGGACTCATATAGATTTCCCTTTGATGGATTTTCTCTTTTCTTGATTATTGTTTTAAACCCAAGTAAATATTGGAGGGCTAGGTGAGTCTTTCTTCTTATCAACAACTATATTGCTGTGTTTTATGAGTTACTTCTGACTTATAAGGATTTTACATATGCATGTCATAAAAACTAGAAGTTATTTTACTAATTTATGTGATTGGTTCTAATAGTAATGATATTTGTTGGCGATTAATGTTTACTTGTAGTGGGAGAAGGGCTGTGAATTGCTGAAGAATGCAGCTTCATCATCATCATCAAGTGGAGGATATATGGGACCATCACCTGGGCTGTCAAAAGATATCCAATTTGAACTTACCTCTAACAATATGGATAATTTTCAGAAAAATTCTAACCACACTTTTAGTTCAAATGTTTCTCATACTGTTATACCTTTACAAAGTCTTACAAATGAGGGGTATGAAGCATGCCCTCCAGAGGTTAGTGGAACCACAAGTGCTGGTTCGAATTCCTATGTTGCAACTTCTTTGGCAGTGGGTGCGCCCCAAAATATGGGACTTCAGGACATGCGTGCCATGGGAGTTGTTGGATATTTGACAGGCAAGTGCAGGATTATTAATTTTTGTTGCATGTTTTGATTTTTTCCTATATATTGAGTTTCTTTTCTTCAATTATTTGTTTTAATTGCTAACTAATGACTCATTGCTCAGGCAGCCAAACTGCTCCTATTAGAAACAAAGGAAAAGGTTCAGTTGGTTTGTCTTGGGTGATGGGGTGGTAAGATTTCTTACTTGCATAGAAGATTTCTGTTTGAAAGAAGATTTCTGTTTGAAGTGCATACTAGTAAATGTTTTTTAGAATGCAATTTTATTATTTTCTTTGCTATCTGCAATTATTGAGTTTCCATCTTCTTAATATTGTGCCATGATTCTATGTACTTGCTTTGGCTCTTTCTTTTTATACAAGTTTTGTTGTAAGTAGGAGATCAAAACTATTCAGTAAAGGTTGGATCTGGCCTCATATTTGAGCAAATGTGGAGAATCTTCAAAATCACATTGCCAAAAATATTACAGATAATAAGAGATTATTGTACTGTAATAAAGCAGCATGATTTTCAAGAGAAGATCCAAAGTTCTTGAAACGCCCAAAAAATTTCCTTTGTTGGAGAAAGGTTAGGATCAAAAAAAAATTGTACATGAAACCTATATTTGTACATGAAGCAAGATTTTCTGGTACATTTTGTTGACCTTTACTCCATTATATCAACTTATTTAACTTGTGCTAAATTTAAAGCATAAAAGTAGCTCTTGTTAGCAAATATAATTTCACATATCTGCCATCTTAATGAAGATTTCAAGCTTATATTCACTTTCTGACTTTTATTTTCAGTCCTCTTTTTGATGCATATTGTTCCAGCTAGTAACAAATTATTAACATTATTGTTTGTGCATCAGGATCAGAGATATGATTCTGGAGGGGACTGCAATGGGGGTATTCCATTTTCAAAACCTTTGTTTAGCTTCCATTGTTGCTGTTTCTTCTTACAAGTGGCAGATTGGTGATGATATTTTGTATGCAGTGGTGTTGACAATGCCATGTCTTATTTTTTCCCCATCTTTAGTATTGCAGAATTTGACTCAAATATCTTTGCCTTCTGGAGGCTGCCAAGCGAATGTGCATGCTGGTGCTCCACCTCCCTGGTTTGAAACAAATGAAGAACATGAAAAAGTCTCACAAATAAAGGATTACATGTGGCTAAGCTTGCATTTCCATCATCTAAGTCACGAAAATTGAATCCTAAGCGTGTGGGAGCTGCATGGGCAGAGAAAAGAAAAATTGAACTTGAGATGGAGAAACGAGGGGAAATTGTTGCAAACAATTGGGATGCTAACTGGCTTCCAAATTTTGGTAGAGTTTGGCAAACAGGTACCAGAAAGGAGTCCAGAAAAGAATTTGAGATAGAGAAACAAAAATTCTTGAAGGATGAGAACCAGTCTGAATCGTCATTCAAAATACAACCTTATATAAGTAAACGAATGGTAATTCCAATATTTTAATTTTTGTTCCTTTTCAGTCCTGAATTTAGTTTCTAAGGCTTTTAACATATTGTTGAAAACTACAAATTGATGCGTTAAATTTTCATATTCTTATTAGCAATGCTAAGAACATTTTCCTCCCTACTTCTGTTTGCCAATTGATTTGTAGCAGTTTGAGAACTGCACTGGTTGCTTCATTCTCATAAACACATTATTTGGAATATTGGTATGTTAGCTCATCTTGCTTAGTATATACGTGCCATCAGAGATGCATTGATGCAGCCTCTTTTCATTTATGTGACTGGCCACATTTGTACAGTTTGTAGGTTGGATTTAAATACTCATTATACAGCTTATCTCTCTTGTTACATTTTATATCCCTGTTTAGTGGATATTTCTTGAATTGATGTAAGATATCTGATGTATATTAATGTAATATAGGTTTTCAAAATTATGTTATAGACACAAGATTATGATATGGTTGTGTATATGTTAGGTGAGTGCTGACTGCTACTTCCACATTGCTGATTAGACATATTGTGGAACTTGATGGATGAGATTCCATATAGACCAGCCAATTTCAGTAGTGCTTTGAAACTTAAGTAGCGGAGAGAAAGCCTGTGCTATTAGTTCTGATGTTTACAGGGAAAATTCAATAGGTCATTTAATGGAAGAGATGGAGAACAATGGAAAAGACTGAGAATTTCCAGCAAATGATTCTCTAATGTTCTGTATTAGCCAAAGTATGTGTTGAAAGTAAATTCTTAAGGCAATACTGGGATCTTAGGTGGATGTTAGTAGAATTAATTTAATATAAGGGATTGTGGAGTTCGATAACCCCCATCACCTTGCACATTTTCTTGAATAGGCTTCTTTTATGCCACATGTCCTTCATTTCCTATTTGGGATGATATAAATGTGATAGAGAATAAGTTTGATTTGCAAGAAAGAGAGGAATGAGATATACAGAGAAAAAGAAGGGATGGGGGCTCATGAAAGCACTTTTTGAAGCCATTCTATGTTCTTCCAATTTATCCAAGGTATTGTTTAGAGTTGAAAAGATATTGGAGAGATTCCAAAGGATGTTCTTCCGAAATGGGTGGAATGAGGTACGAATGAATTAGAATGCATCTAATCTTGCTTAGCAGTCTTGTAGTTCTAATATGAAAATGAAATCCTGAAAGGCTGAAATATCATGTGGCAAAATTTGGAGATGACAAGGGGGTTGAAATTTTAAAGGGATAAAACTGGATCTTCCTTCATCATGGAAAACTATTCACAAGCTGAAAAGGAGCCTTTGGGAGGTAAGCCATGCTATATAAAGGTGTTCAGATTCTCCTTTGACATCACCTTTGGATGAGTGGTATGCCTTAGAAGACTGTTGTTCATATCCTTATGCTGCTGCCTTTAGTTGGGATTTGCCATTAGCATGTTGCTTTAGGCCAGTCTGTCATTAGGATTAGAAGAAATATTATAGATGTGAAGATGAATTTTTCTTCTGCTTGAAGGCACTTGAAGACAACAGGTTTCTGTGGAATTATGCCATCAGATCTTGAGAGTTAACTCTTTGAAGCAATATTTCAAGTTTCTTTCTAGTGATGTTGTTTGTGTTTATTGTATCATCTTTCATTGGTCTTGGTGTCTGCAGTGCTAGATTCTTTTTTGAATGTGCCTTAACTATCCTTGAAAATTTCCTTGAGAGGGGAATGCAGCATTAAAATGTTGCCCATGTACAATGTCATGAAACATAACAGGGTAAGAAATAGCAAGTTAGTTGATGTGGTTGATGTCAAAGCATTTTCAACTTTGCTTTGGTAATTATCTAGACAACCATTATTAGTCCTCGGTCTTTTATTCTGCCTGAGAGGCAGATTTCCATGATTTGCCAAGGGAAAAAAAAAAGAGCAATTGAAACTCGAGATTTGCTTTTTGGAGTTGAATCTTGAGCTGTGGTGGAAGCTACTCAGGCCCTTCTGGTGTTGGTGAGCTAGATGATACTGCGGTATCTTATTGGTGATTCTAAAATGGTTGGCTACAGACCCCCAAGGGAAAGCAAAAGTCCTCAATTTTGTCAAGATCGTGAACCTTCTTTTTTCTGCTATTCTGTTTGAACACAGCTTCCGCACTGTTATATTCCTCAGCTAAAGGTGAAAGGCTTTACTGGAGTTAACTCTCTCACTTTCCTTTTGGATGGTGCAGCACATTTTTTTTCTCCTGGGAGTTGCCTCTCACTTTCCTTCTTTAAAGTTCCAATGATATTGTGGGCTACTTTGCTTATGGGCATGAGAAAAGCTGTTCTTGGGTGAATTTGCCTATTACTTGCTTTAGATCTTTCTTGAAACCTTTATATTGTATGTTGCATGTGTGTGTGTGTGTGTGTGTGTGTGTGTGTGTCTGTATGTGCGTGCTTGTGCATGGAAAGGCCATTAGTTGTTCTGTATTATATTTTTGGTTTGTTAAAGTAGTTACAGTGGGATTGCTTTTTGAATGAAAGTTCTCTGGATGTATTTAAAAAAGTGGTTTCCTAAAAGAAATAATGTGTTTTTGATAAGCAATTAAACTATTTTAAACATTTTTACCGGAACATTGTAATATTTTTCCTGAAGCTACCTACCATGTCGACATTGTTTATCTGTTTAGTATAATTGTTATTATCTAATTAAGTCACACTGTTTATGTTGCTTCATACTCGTGTATTGTGGCCATTAGTGGTTTGTAGTTCCATGTCATCATCAGCACTGTAATGTTTCTGCATCCAACTGCAATTTAAATTTTGATACTTGGTTTTTCACTTGTCTTTTTTTGTTTTGTTCTCTTGCAGCGAATGAGTTCTGATATGGATGATGCAGTCAATGGCCATGTTGAAGAAAACATGTAGATTTGTGCCACTTAAAAAAAGTGAAAAGATATGCACAAGATGTGTGATGTATATATTATATATATATTTATTGGATAGATCTTTTAGTAAATTTTTAGCATTTAAGCATTAGCATATGGCACAAAGAATTGATTGCAGTGTCAATTCCATTAACAGGGGCAGAAAGAAATCATGCAATTGGGGGATGGCCAGCTTTTTAAGAGGGATCGATTAGAAGATTTGCAGTTTTGCCTTGCATAGCATCAATATATGTTGATACTCAAACTGGCTTCATTTGTAGTTGTCGCCAGCCAATGGCAAAATGAATTTTAATGGGAATTATGCGAGAGCAAAACAGTAAGAGACTCTGCAATCCTTGCTGTCCTTGTGGATCACAAAAGTTGTATTCTTCCTGTATTTTTACCAAATTATCCCCTTTGTTTTTTTTTTTATAATCCATTTTATGTTTGCATGGGGTTGGAGCTCTTTCTCGGTCATATTTTAAAAAGAGAGGCTTCCCCAAAGCTCTTGGCCTTGTGTCAACAGCGTGTTCAACTATACAAATGATTATCGTTAGTGTTTGGAACGCCCCCATTTAATTCTAATACTTTTGGAATGTGAACTAGCTCTGCTTATCAAATTATTCATAATTCATTTGCCAAGTGATATAAATGATCTTGTTTTCAAATTTGGGTATTGTCATCGATTCATAAAGAAAGCAATATCATTTTAAATGTTCACAATCGTTTGCTTGCTTGGCAATCGCTTATGAAATAATGTTGACTGATTCGTCTGTTGACATGGACATGCTGTTTGTTAGATATTTTGCTGGCATTGCTGCTTCTGGAGTGGCTTGGTAATTCTCATTTGACTCTTATCTAGTCGTCCAATGGTGCGTTTAAGAACTCATTTGCCTTGCTCAGCCCCTCTCATATATTTTCCAGATGGTCATATATCCTCCGGAAGCATCCAAAGAGGTATGCTTCCCAGGTGTTATCAACCTACTTGAATTCCTACTTGAATTTGATGTAGCGTATGAATACAACAATGTTGGCTAAAGAAAATGAGTGTATGCCAGAAACTACGAGGTAAACTGTGATCTGATGATCTCTGGGGTGGCTGGTTGCATATTATGCATCAAGATGTCTAAGATGTAGAACGCCTCGGTGCCCATGCTCGTTTGATGCGCATGGAGCTGTTAGGACTGACTACCTTGGCTCCGATAAAATTCTGGGGTCCTCTCACTAATTAAGGGGGTGAAATTGCGGAGGGCCAGTTCTACAAGCATAAACGATTTGCGTATGGTGCGATGGACATGCATTATCATGGCTGTTATGATATATCGACGGCTGCGATTGTTAAATTGGATTCCACGACTAACGAGAGTCTCTACATTCATTTTTGGAAGAGCAAAGGCTGGTCAGGGTTTGAGGTTTAGAGAAAGGGGAAAAACGGCGTAATACTTCGAGACGATGCATGCAGGCAATGTACCTAAATCTGGGCGCCCAAAATAATTTTGGGCTGAGTTGTTCGCGGACCACACATTTAAGCTTTGGAAAAGCCATTCTTCACTGGCTTCCAATGCGCATCGATCATGCAGATTAACTGCGGATTAAGCTCATTGAGTTTTCTTCTGTGCTGCACGCTTTGACATGCGTAGGTGATCAACTTGTGTCGACATACACGTAAGATTAATTTGCATGGCCAGTGTGCATTTTGTGCACCGAAGGTCGGTGTTGGTTAAAAACTTTTTCTTAAGCTTTAGCAAAGGAAAAAATTTTGCTTCACGCTATGTGGTTGGCGCACAGGGCGTATTATAATTTTAACGCAACTCAAATCTTTCTTTTGTAGTGTTCCCTTGCCGGTGTTTAATGTCGTCAGACTTTATATTGCACGTTGGATGCCAAAAAAAGAATAGAAAAATTGAAGGATAGAGCACCATGCTTAGGAGGGTTCAGTTGCTCCCTTTTTTTTTAAAAAAAAATTAAAATTTATTTTTTCTTGTTCAAAATTACCATTCAATGCATGATAGAATAAAATGAAGATAATTATGAGATTGAATTATACAATCTTTTATCTTTTTAATATATTTACTAAGAAATAGAGATAAATGGATCAAGGGTTATAGACATGTCAACTCCAGGTTTTGTTGAATAGATATAGTCTATCAAGAAAATTAAATTAGGTGCCTCATTAAAAATTTAAACTTTCATATATGATATAAATATTAAACAAAAAAAAGCAAGAAAAAAAACTCTGGTAAAAAAGCTAATTATATATAAATGTATAATAAGTACTTCAATAAGTATTTTCTTAAGTGAAACAATCTTCATATTAGTAAACGGGATGAAACAATGAGGATCATAAATCAATAAGAATCTTGAATATTGGATCTTCTTTATGCTCGGTTAATCATCTCTCATGATGGAAGGGGACATTCTGTTTGAAGAATTTTGGATTAATTTTATGAATTCAAAATTTTTTTTGATGTTCATTATGATAAATTAGAGGGGTAAAAGTCTTGTCCAATATTAGGATAGCCAAGTGTACACATATTTAGAGTATGTAAAAGAATGAATGAAGCATTCTTTGCCCTTTTATTTTATAGATTGATAGTTATTTTTAGCAATATGAATCTTTTGTTTGGATAACTCTTGCTTAGTAGTTGCCAATGATTACTTGGGTGAATAACTTCTCTTATTATGATAATTTTCTTTTAAAAGTTTATTCCAACAATTAACTATTTAAATATGGCCTTTTATGTAAATAAAAAAGTGACAAAATATGGTTCCTTTAAGTGTCATAAATAAATGATTTAATCAAATTTTGGTCAATTTATGTTTTTGATTATTTGTTATAGTTAGGCGATGGTTGGTTATCTTTTTTTCAGATTGAATAAATTTTACTTTTTAGGTCAGCATAAATTCAAATATTAAAAAATTGTGCTAAGCCAATTGTAATAATAGGCTATTGATCAATCAATTAACTTGACTAAAGCATATCATTATAGCATCTAACTTAGTAAATATGCATATTAACTATAGTATACATCGTTTTAAAATTGGCAATCATGTAGGTCATAAGTGTAAATGGTCAATCATGCTATTAGTCAAGATAATGATCATAGTTTTGAATTGAATGATCATACTTATCAAACATAATAATATTCCAAGTTTGAATAGGCTGATCATTCTTATTGTCAATGATAGTAGCCATTTGAATGGATTGATCATAATTATTGATTATTACAATGGCTATAGTTTTGAATAAAATAAACATTTATTAATTGATTATAATAATGGTTATAGTTTTAAATAGACTAATCTTGTTGATGGAATATAATAATAGTCATTGTAATGGGCATTATTTTGAGTAGACCACTCATATTTGTCAATCATAATTATTACTATTTTTCTTAAATGTGATAATTATACTATCGGCTATGATTAATAATCATTACTTTAAGAATGATATAGTTGATCATGGAGATATAAATGATTAAGGTTGCAAATTTGGTGCCTTGGTAGATGCAAAATATTGCAATGAACAAAATCACTAGTAATAACTCATAGGTAGATAAATGATAGCAAAGTGATTGATTGCATAGAAAAAATATATTAGCATAATGACATGTTATCTAGAGTAGAATGGTCATGTTAGCGAATAGGATAAGTTGGCAAGGGTCTAGGATGACAAAACTTCTTGATGCTTATCATGGTACATAGAAGAAGCATGGAAGTCTTGTCTAATGTCAAGATAACTAAGTGTGCATAGAAATCTTATCTAATATCAAGAAAGTCAAGTATCTATAACGGTTTGTTACATTAAGTGGTGCAAACTTTTGGTCTTCTATGACCATTCATCTTTTACAACTGAAATGGTTATTAATAAGTATAATGGCAATTTAGTTACCAATGGCCATTCAATAGTGCTTAAGATGTGGTAACGATAGGTAATTGAAAAAGTATGGAGCAATGACTATATAAAAGCTTCCATTTTGCTGGTCCACAGAAAATATACGCCATCAGAATTGGAAGAGATAAGTGTGAGAAACTAAGTAAACAAAATAACTGTGAGAAACTAAGTAAACAAGAAATAAATACATACCAACCTGCTTCCTGATTTGATTTGAGTTTCTATGAGAAACATAATTAAGATCCTAACATTTGGTATAGAGCTATTTAACCTCTGCCTTGTTGCATATTAATCATGCTTACGTGTATGTGTGTGTATATATATATCCATCCATAGGCTGATTTGGGTTCTTTATTTAAGCATTTATTGTTAAATTTTGATATGAAAAATCATTAAGCTAATAGATATTTCAATCCATCCAAAGTTTAAAGATAGCTTTGCATAACATCTATTATTTATCAAATGAATCCCTAGTAATTTCTCCCCACTTGTGTATATAGCATACGATTTATTTGAGAGTAGCGATGTCAATGGGCCGTGTGGGGATTCCATAGCATGGTGATCCATCTTGATTACTATTGTGGCACATGCTTATAGGCCAACTATTATTATGATTGGTCCATTCAAGCAGCCTATGAGCCATGCCTTCGGTTATGACTTAATCAAAATATAAATATATCATTTTACAATTAATCATTGTAAGATTAATGTATATTTTTTTTTTGGTTTGTCTTGTGAATGATGGAATAATGTCAAGTCATAACTGGTTGTGTGCTTTCGAGTAATTTTGTATAATGTTATGATATTTTTCAAGAAATTGTATTATTGAAATGCAATATCTGCAAAATGACTATTTTGTGCATAATTTAGTGATATTGTTGTATATTTTGGGTTAATACATACAATTAAGTTTAAATTCTTTTAACACATAAATAATTAAGTATTGGGCATTTTGGTTATTTTTGCTCAATTAAGTCTATGCATAAAATGTATGCTTTTATATGCGCGCGCGCACACACACACACACATATATATATATAGTTTTAAGCTCATATTATGCATGAAATATTTTTGTCACATTTACATACTTTAGGGTTGAGATTATTTATGCATAGAACATATCAATTGCATAACATTTATGTTTTAATTATGCAATTTATGTTTCATTGATGAGAAATTTCATAACATTTATGTAATTTATGTTTTATTTATGAAAAATTTATTTACAAATTATGACATATCTTTTAGTCTAGATATTGTTATAATTTGTGAAATTTAAGATTACTTTCATAAAGCTTTATTTTGTGCATATAATTTAAACTACATCAAATTTTAGCACATTAAGATTCATAAGATGTTCACTAAATAAAATTTAGATAATTATTTAGGTGAACTATAAAGTTATGAATTATTTATAAACAATTATGTGGTTAACACAAGAAGCATGATTTGAGAGAGTTTTGTCTAAAGAGGCTAGTTCTTAAGTGCACCTTAGTGCCACTAGTCTTTCCTGGGAGGTTGGTTTTTTAAAGAGGACTTTTCCATCAATCTTTTGTGGGAGCACTTTTAATGATTGCCAATCATTATTGCATAGTTGTTTTTAGGCATTAAGTCTAGCCTATTACATGATAACCTAATTGTCTAGTGATCAATATAATTTTAATTAATTGAAGAGTAGCCACAGCATCTTTGATCAAACTAAATTATATATTAAAAATTTTTGAATCACATAAGGATTAGACATAAGTTGTGATTAATTATACTTAATATAATACAATTTATCCCATAAGAAATTTTATTATATTTATATAATTAATTAGGATAAAATATCAAACTATTTTCATAATTTATCCACAGGGATTATGAATTGGAATATAGTTTTGTAGTTTTATATATTTTTTTGGATAGAAAATCAAAATATTTTTTTTTTTGTACCCATAAAGCAAATTTGATATTTCTATTAAATAGATATTTGGATTTATTTGACTAAAAATTTAGCCCACATGTAATTTTTATGTCATGAGATCTAATTTTATGCATATTTTTTTACATTGGTAAAATGTGCAATTAAGTTTTGTAGGCCTCAAATTCTTACATAAGCTTTTTGAACTTTTACAGCTTCTCAACCTACTGGTTACTCTGATATTCATCTAGACATTTCAGAACTTAGGGGCGATAACTATAAAATTTAAAGGAAAGGATTCTCCTTCATTTAGTATGGATGGACATTGATTATGCTATTAGAAAGGATGAACCACCTGCTATTACCGAAAAAAGTATGTTAGATCAAGTTAATCTTTATGAAAAATGGAATGATCCAATCGCCTATCATTTATGTTCATAAAGACCAAAATCTTGCTGCATTCGTGGTTCTGTTGATCAGCATGAAAAGGTCATGAACTTCTTAAAGCCATTGATGATCAATTCGTCACTTTAGAAAAAGCTTTGGTAAGCACCCTAATCATGAAGTTCTCTTCTCTCCGTCTCACTAGTGTTAATTGCGCACATCATAAAAATGCGGGATATAGCTTAACTTAAAAACTTGAGGTAGATATGTCAGAATCCTTCCTTATGCACTTTGTTTTGAACACTCTTCCACCATAATATGGGCCTTTTAAGATCTTCTATAACACACATAAGATAAATGGTCCATTAATGAGTTATTGACCATGTGTGTTCAAGAAGAAGAGAGGCTTATGATGGAATTGGAAGAAAGTGCCATGCTGGCTACGGTCCGAGGGAAAACAAAACTGAAAAAGGCAACAAGTCTCAAGCTACCACTTTTAAGGTCAGCCATAAGGGGAAGGGTAAAATACCACCTCTAACTGACATTAAGAAAAATAATAAGTGTTTCTTCTTTAAAAAGAGAGGACATCAGAAGAAGGAGTGTGTCAAATTTATGAAATGGCTTGAGAAGAAAGGTAATCTATCCTCATTTGTTTATTATGAATCTAATATGGTTAATGTTAATATTAGCACCTAGTGGATTGATTCTAGATCTACAATCCATATTGCAAACTCCTTGTAGGGTATGCAAAACCTAAGAAAGCCGTGAGAAGTGAGCTGAGAATCTTATATGGCAACAAGATGGGCTCACATGTGGAAGCTATAGGAACATGCACCTTGACATTAAGTAGTGGCTTTGTTTTAGTTTTGAAAAGGACCTTTTATGTACCAAGTTTCTCACGAAACTTGATTTTATTTCTAACTTGTACAGTTTGGATACTCCTTTAATTTTAAAGACACAACTTTCAGTTTATTTTATAAATATGATTATATTGGAAATGGTACCATATTTTCTTACAAAATGATGTCACTAATAGTTCAATGCATGTACGCATTGGTACTAAAAGGTGTAATATTAATGAATACTCTCTATGTTATGGCACCGAAGGTTAGATCATATATCGATAAATAGAATTAAAAGATTAGTAAATGATGGAGTACTTAGTACTCTCGATTATATTGATTTCATGACTTGTGTAGACTGCACTAAGGGAAAGCAGACGAATAAGTTCAAGAAAGATGCTAATAGGAGTTATAACATATTAGAGATCATCCATACTAATATATGTTGTCATAATATGGATGCACAAGGTCAGAAATACTTCATCTTTTTTATTGATGATTACTCATGTTTTATGTATATTTATTTGCTTAATAATAAAAATGAATCATTGGATGCCTTCAAGTCCTTCATGGTCGAAGTTGAGAACCAATGTGGAAAGCAAATAAAAATTATGAGATCAGATAGAGGTGAAGAATATTATGGTAGATACACTGAGAGTGGACAAGCATTTGGTCCATTTGCTAAGTTTCTTCAAGAATGTGGGATTGTAGCCCAATACACTATGCCTGTTCACCAGATATGAATGGTGTTGCAGAAAGAAGAAACCGAGCACTAATGGACATGGTGCGGAGTATGCTTAGCAACTCTAATCTTCCTAAATCTTTGTGGACTGAAGCACTTAAGACGATGCATATATATTAAATTGAGTTCCAACCAAGGTTATCCCAAAAATACTTTTGAATTATAGAAAGGTTGAAAACCGAGTTTGCAACATATGCGCGTTTGGGGATGTTCGTCTGAGGTGAGAATATATAATCCACAAGAAAGAAACTTGATCCAAGGACTATAAGTGGATTTTTTATTGGATATGCTGAAAAGTCTAAGGATTATAGATTTTATTGTCCATCTCACACTACTAGGATTATGGAATCAAGGAATGCTAAGTTTCTTGAAAATAACATGATTAGTGGGAGGGATCGATTCAGGAATTTACTTTTGCTCATGATCATACAAAATCTCAACCTTCCACTTCATCAGATAGATTGGTTCACAGCACTCCATAAGTTCAAATTGGTGCTTAACAAACTAATCGTTGAATTTTCACAAGTTACTGAGACTTTCCAGTGGATCAATTAGTTCAAGATTTATCTAAAATTTCTGAACAAATAGTTGAATTGCAAGCTCCTCAAGAAGATAGTGGTCCAACATTAAGACGATCTACTAGAGAGAAAAGATCAGCTATTTCTAGTGTTATATCATGTATCTGTAATAATCTAACATAGGAGATGAAAATGATCCTGAAACATTTTCACAAGCCATGAGTTGCAAAGAGTTTGATTTATGGCACGATGTTATGAAGGAAGAGATGGATTCCATGAAGAGCAAGGAGTCTAGAACCTTGTAGAGTTGCCTAATAGGGCAAGAATTATTGATTGTAAATGGGTCTTTAAGACCAAAAGGGACTCATTAGGCAATATTAAGAGATACAAAGAGAGACTCGTAGCTAAGGGGTCCACTCAAAAAGAAGGAATCGATTACACATAGACCTTTTCTTCTGTATCTAAGAAAGATTCTCTTCGTATCATTTTAGCATTAGTTGTGCATTTTGACCTTGAGTTGCAATAAATAGATGTGAAAATAGCTTTCCTTAATGGTGATCTAGAAGAGAAGGTTTATATGAAACAACCTGAAGGTTTTCTTCTAGTGAGCATTTGGTTTGTAAGCTTAAGAAATCCATATATGGTTTAAAACAAGCCGTCAATGTATTTCAAATTTTATGGCATAATTTCTTCATTTGGTTTTGTTGAAAATTCTATGGATCAATGTATATACCAAAGGTTAATGGGAGTAAAATTTGCGTTCTTATTTTATATATGGATGACATTTTGCTTGCAACAAATGATAAGGGTTTGCTGCATGAGGTGAAACAATTCTTTTCTAAAAATTTTAACATGAAAGATATGGATGAGGCAACTTATGTCATTGGTATTAAGATCTATAGAGACAAGTATTAGGACTGTCACAAGAAACCTATATCAATAAAGTTTTGGAGAGATTTCATATGAAAGATTGTTCATCAAGTGTTGCTCCTATTGTGAAGGGTGATCGGTTCAGTTTGAACCAATGCCCAAAGAATGAGCTTGAGAGAGAATCTATGAAGAATATTCCATATGTTTTCGTAGTTGAAAGCCTTATGTATGCCCAAGTCTATACAAGACCTGATATTGCATATGCTATTGGGATATTAGGGTAATATCAGAGTAACCCAGGTATAAACCACTGGAGAGCTATAAAGAAAGTCATGCAGTACCTTCAAGGAACTAAATATTATATGCTTATGTATAGATAGACGGACAATCTAGATGTGATCGGCTATTTAGACGCAAACTTTGCTGGTTGTATTGATTCTCACAAATCAACATATGGGTACATTTTATTTTGACCGATGGAGCTATTTCATGAAAAAGTGTCAAACAGACTTTGATCGCCACTTCTACCATGAAAGCCGAATTCGTATCTTGTTTTGAGGCTACTTCACATGGTGTATGGCTTAAGAGTTTCATTTCTGGGCTTAGAGTTATGGATTCTATTTCTAAACCACTAAAGGTTTTTTGTGATAACTCAGCTGCTATTTTATGGCTAAGAATAATAAAAGTGGGAGTCGAAGCAAGCATATCGATATTAAGTACTTAGTTATTAGAGAACGTGTTAAAGAGAAGAAAGTGATCATTGAACACATTAGCACTGAGTTGATATGCTGATCCTTTGACTAAGGGCATGCCACCAATAAAATTCAAGGATCATGTAGAAAGAATGGGACTTGGTTCCATCTTGTAATTGTATATATACATTCAGTTTATTAATAAAACTCTTATATTTTCAAATATTTTCTCATATTTATGAGCGAAGTTTTATTTGTTTGAGAAAATATATTTCATTTTTGGACCAAGAATAAACATAGGGTTTATTCATTAAGTTGTTACCACATAAGAAACTTGGGAAGTGAAATACATCATAATACATAATTGATATTACTCGCATTTAGAGGACTTATTTATATGATTCATGTGTTTCATTTCTCAATAAAGTTGTAGATCAATGTTAAGAGAATGTAACCGTTTGTTACGTGGTGTAAACTTTTGGTCTTTTATGATCATTCCTCTTTTTGCAACTGAAATGGTTATTAACAAGTATAATGACAATTTAGTTACTAATGTCAATTCAATAGTGCTTAAAATGTAGTAAAGGAAGGTAATTGAAAAGTCATTTTTGATGAAGCATGGTCCAGAAATCGCCATTAGAATTGGGAGAGATAAGTGTGAGAAACTAAGTAAACAAATAAGTATGAGAAACTGAGTAAACAAAAAAATAAATTGAGTAAAGGTAAACAATGCGGAAGGTCCTTAGTTTGAGTTTCTATGAGAAACATAATTAAGATCCTAACAGCATCTACATATAAACTATTTGAGAGAGTCAATAAAATATTCTTATCCATTTTATGATGCAAATTGATTCTTATTTCTTACTCTCTATTTTGGGGATTTCTTGTCTTAATAAATCTATCTTTAATGGTTACTATTAGTTACTGGTTTGAATAATTTATCTAGAAAATTAATTTCAACAATTAATCACACAAATATAATCTTTTCTTAAAAAATAAGTGGGATGGAAATAATTAATAAAATCTTAATCATTCTCATGCTTTTGACTATTTACTATAGTTCATCAAAGACCGATCAAATTTTTGGATGTAAATCATTTTTTTAATATAAAGAAAATGTCATGTCACTTGAACTGAATGTTTTGAAGGGATTTATAGTGCAAAAATATTATTGACATATGTTGCATGGATTGATTCCATGAGAAGGGGTAATAGATGATTGTGATCTTAACAAACTACAACATATCTCATGTTATCCGTATGAATGATAATAACACCTACACTTTGAATGATATGCTTCTCTTGTTGCTTCCTAAAACTCGGGGAAATAAGGGGTATTTGTGCATGCTTAAGGATGAACCTCATGATCTCACATGCAAATATGCAGCTAAATTGGATGCGGCCCAAGTATATCGTGAGAATTTAATATACGCAATGACTTTAGAAATAAAATGGATATCTGTGATCATAAGAATATATTACATAGTAAATATTTTTGTTAAATATATGTAGTAAATTACTTATTCATTGGTAAACCATGCCATGATGTAGGATGATAGTCGGATGACCATGATGGTACTAGATTTCTCTTGGTCCTTAACTGTTTTTTTTTTTTTTTTGTAAGTTATCGATAACTCAATCTATGTTGTGAAAATACAGACAACTAGATTATCTTTTTTCTAAAAAAAATAAAATGATATAGAAATAGAAGTCATTGATTTATAGATTAATGAGTCATTACCGATCTTAAAAAAAACAAAGAATGGATCATGACCAGAATCAACTCAGCACTCCACAAAAGGCATTCTAAAAATTCGTTATTTACTATAGGTAAAGAAATGAGCCAGGATCCATAAATCTATAAGATAGAGTTTTTACTTTTTATAGTTGATCAAATCTTGTGCATTACTAAATCTAATCCCCCAACTTGGGTTTTGTTGAGGGGTAAAATTGTTACGCATTAATAATCGTGTACGCGGCTAAGGTTAGCCCCGATTTTTGCTCGCTGTGCGACATTCGCCAGGGACAAGTCAGCCTCGGTAGATCGGAACGCCCTAGCCCCTCACCGAGCCAGGGATTCTCGAGGTGCGGACCTCATCTTTCGACCCCAGCCGAGCTATCATCTATCGCCTTCCGGCTCCTCCAGCCGACCTATCTTGTTTCTCGGCCCAAGCCGAGCTATCGTCTATCGCCTTCCGGCTCCTCCAGCCGACCTATGTTGTTTCTCAGCCCCAGCCGAGCTATCGTCTATCGCCTTCCGGCTCCTCCAGCCGACCTATCTTGTTTCTCGGCCCCAGCCGAGCTATCGTCTATCGCCTTTCGACTCCTCCAGCCGACCTATCCTGTTTCTCGGCCCCAACCGAGCTATCGTCTATCACCTTCCGGCTCCTCCAGCCGACCTATCCTATTTCTCGGCCCCAGCCGAGCTATCGTCTATCGCATTCCGGCTCCTCCAGCCGGCCTATCCTGTTTCTCGGCCCCAGCCGAGCTATCGTCTATCGCCTTCCGGCTCCTCCAGCTGGCCTATCTTATTTCTTGGCCCCAGCTGAGCTATCGACTATCGCCTTTCGGCTCCTCCTGCCGACCTATCTTGTTTCTCGGCCCCAGCCGAGCTATTGTCTATCGCCTTCCGGCTCCTCCAGCCGGCCTATCTTGTTTCTCGGCCATAGCCGAGCTATCTCGCTTCTTGGCCTCGCCCGCCAAGCTGTCCCTATAGCTCGGCCCAATCCGAGCGATATCAATCCCCTATGCGGAATTCGGCGCGGAAAAGCTTAAATCCTTAAGATTCAAAACAGGAATCATATCTGAAAGTGGCCTAGGGCCCTGTGGCCTATGCTCCCACCAAATCCCGAGACATTAACAAGCTCTCCCAGCCATCGATCCTCTAACTAACCGGATACGAATCCTACCGGTCTTATAACAGACTGGATTCGAATCTCAACAGCCTTCGGACCCATGATGCCCCCTAACAACCAGGTGATCCTCTATAAATACCACAGCTCCAGACCCCCTGAGGTAGGCGGTCTCCCCTTGCACACTTTCTCTCTCTCTCTCTCTCTCCCTTTCTCTGCCTTTGCTTCCGCCATTGCTGCTCCGCTCAGAGCCCTTGGAGGAAACTCTTCGGCGAGAGCCTTCTCCTCATTTCTGTCAACTGTTGATCTCCACTGACTTGAGCGTCAGAGGGTCTTCCGCAGAGGGCCACCCCCAACGCCTTCTCGCGTGAGGACTGTCTTGCAGGTCCTCCCAGGAGGAAGCCCGTCTCAAAGCCCCTTCGCGCCCGATTCGGAGGATGGATTTCAGCAGCAACAGATTGGCGCTAGAGGAAGGGCCTCAAGTCCCATTAAAACTTGAAGAAAGGAGATAAGTATCTCGATCTGGAAGAGAACCTCTCCGATGGCTAATCGAAGAAGAGCAACTTCTGAAGCCCAGGACCAGGTTGCCTCCTAGAGACCTGATCCGATGAGTAGCGTGGCGCCGCTGCCGCCACCAGCTGAGAATCCATCGCCACCAGCTGTCCCAGTGACCCAGGACCAGTTCGCCACACTGGTCCAGCAGGTCCAAGCCCTGACCCATCTGGTTCAGGAGCGCCTTGCAGCTGCCCCTGCTCCATGCCTCCATGAGGAGGCCGCATCCCCTTTTTCTCTGGCCACCTCTTCTTCTAGTCCGTATGGAGCCATGGACCCCCCACACCAACCCAAAGAGGCCAGACCAGTCCCGGAAGGGGGCTGCGACAGGGATCTTCCCAGATCTCGGCGGGCCTGGTCCCTCTCTTCGGAGTCCTCCCACCATGATTCGATGCCATCTCCGCGCTCTCCTCGCCTGGCCCCTCCTCTTATGTCTGAAGAGGAGATCCGCCGATAGCTCCGGGAGATGTGTCAGGAGCTGAACGCCGCCAAGTAGGTTCATACGCCTCAGCCTAAGGTGGAGCAGGGTATCCCCTTCTCTAAGGGGATCATGGAGGAAGTGATTCCCTCCCATGTTAAGCTGCCCGCCATCGAGCCCTACCACGGCTCCTCCGATCCCGATGACAACCTCAGCAGTTTTTGGTCGATCATGATGTTCCACGGGGCATCAGATGCGATCCTGTGCCGCGCCTTTCCCTCCACTCTTAGAGGGTCCGCTCGAACCTGGTTCAATGCTCTGAAACCGAGTTCCGTTGATTCGTTCAACGAGCTGAGTCATCTTTTTTTTGGTCAGTTCGTCAGCAACCGCCATCACCAACGAAGATCCGACTCCCTCTCTGAAGTTAAGCAGAGAGAGGGGGAGTCCTTGAGGAATTACCTTGGCCGCTTCAATAAGGCCATGCTGGAGGTGGACCACCTTAATCATGAGGTGGCTATGTCCGCCCTAGCGGATGGAGTTTTGAAGGAGAGCGACTTCTACCTGGCAATGAAGGTCAGTTACCCCCCGAACCTCTCCGATATGATGGCCCTGGCAGACAAATACGCCAGAGTCGAAGAATCATGGAGGACTGCCCGCGCCGAGCTGGCAAAAAAGAAAGAATCCAAGGGCTCGGACAGGCATCGACCTACTCGCCAGCCAAGCCCACCTCGTCGCCAAAGAGCTCTCCCGCCGCTGCCAAGGAATCGCTCCCGAAGCTTGCCTAAGCGTTTCGACCGATACACCCCGCTCATTGTTCCTAGGGCGCAAATCCTTATGGAGATAGAGTGCCAGCTTCCCTGATCAGCTCCTCTCCGAGGGAACCCAACCCGGAGAGACCGCACCAAGTACTATCGCTATCACCGGGAGCATGGCCACGATACCGAAGAATGCTGGCAGTTGAAGAACGAAATTGAGAGGCTAATCCAGCGGGGCCGACTGAACCAATTCAGGAGGGCACTCGAGCGAGGACAAGGGGGTGATCGCCAGACCGAACTTCAGCAGCCTCCTCCTCCTCCAAATCCACCCATGATCGGCCATATCAATGTGATTGAAAAAGCCGATAGTTCATCGAAATTCAAGAATGATGAAGGTTTGGCACCGAAGAAAGCACGAACGGGTGAGCTCTCCTTCTCCGACGATAATTTCCGGGGGATACAATTCCCGCATGACGACGCGTTAGTTGTATCTCTCAATTTAAATAACTATGATATAAGTCGGATTCTTGTTGATAGTGGAAGCTCCGTAAATATTCTGTACCTCGATGTGTTCTTCAAGATAAAATTTCTCGTGAAAAATCTCCGAGCCGTGGACTCCACCTTGATGGGGTTCACCGGCAACGTTATCATCCCAGAAGGAGTCGTAACTTTGACGGTTCGGGCAGGAATATGGCCCCTTGTAGCCACTGTTCACACAGACTTCCTGGTGACCAAGCTTCGGTCGCCCTACAATGCAATATTTGGGAGGCCCGGCCTGATGTCCCTCAGAGCCGTCGTCTCCATTCCGCACCTGTCTATGAAGTTCCCCACCGAGCGGGGAGTCGGTATTGTCCAAGGAAGCCAAACTATGGCTCGGCAGTGTTTTGTCACCAGCCTTTAGTCCAGGATGCCTGAGGTTGATGGGCTGGACGCTCGGGAGGACTTCGCCGAGCAACGAGGAGAACTAGCCGAAGAACTGGAAGAAGTACCGCTGGATGAAGCCCGGCCCGATTGAACTATAAAGATCGGATCACTACTGAAAGGCGAGTCCCGGCAAGAACTGGTCGACTTTCTCCGAAGCAACGCGGATGTCTTCGCCTGGTCCGCCTTCGACATGCCGGGAATCAGCTCTGATATTCTCGTCCATCGCCTCAACGTGGATGAGATGTACCGTCCCATCAAACAGACGAAAAGGAGCTTCGCCCCGGAGCAACAGAAAGCTATCGAAGAGGAGGTTGATAAGCTCGTCAAGGCGAACTTCATTCAGGAGGTGAATTACCCAAGTTGGCTGTCGAATGTTGTCATGGTAAAGAAGTCGAACGGCAAGTGGCGGATTTGCATCGACTTCACCGACCTCAACAAAGCATGCCAGTAGGATAGTTTCCCTCTCCCTCGAATTGACCAACTTGTAGATGCCACCTTGGGTCATCAGATGCTGACATTCATGGACGCCTACTCGGGCTACAACCAGATCCCGATGGCCCCCGAAGATGAAGAAGACCGCCTTCATAACCGACTGAGGTACTTATTGTTACTGTGTTATGCCCTTCGGTCTTAAAAATGCAGGTGCCACCTACCAAAGGCTGGTCAACAAAGTTTTCAAAGAGCAAATCGACCGGAACATGGAGGTATATGTCGACGACATGCTGGTCAAGAGCAAAGAAGCTTCACAACACATCGAGGATCTCTCGGAAAGCTTCGCAATGCTCCGCAATGCTCTGCAAATATCGGATGAAGCTCAACCCAACTAAGTGTGCCTTCGGTGTTAATTCTGGGAAGTTCCTCGGCTTTATGGTTTGCCAACGGGATATCGAAGCTAACCCCCAGAAGATCCAGGCTCTTCAGCAGATGGCGCCCCCAGCATCTATCAAAGAAGTCCAGCGCCTGACTGGAAGAATAGCAGCCCTCAATTGCTTCGTAACTCGGTCTGCCGAAAGATGCCTCCCTTTCTTCAAAACTCTTCGGTCGGCTAAGAATTTTCAATGGCCCTTCGAGTGTCAAAAATCATTCGAAGATCTCAAAAAGTACCTCGGCTCTCCCCCTCTCCTCAGCAGTCCAGATCCTGGAGAAACATTATTCATGTATCTGGCTGTCTCGGAAGGTGCCATTGGCTCAGTATTGGTCAGAGAGGAAAATAAGACCCAGAAGCCAATTTATTATGTCAGCAAACTGCTCCGAGATGCGGAAACGAGGTACACCCAGATTGAGAAGATGGTATTGGCTTTGATAACCTCGGTCTGAAAGTTGCGACCATACTTCCAAGCACATTCTGTGATAGTCCTGACCGATCAGCCCATCAAGGCGGTAGTCCATCGTCCGGAGACATCGGGAAGGATAACCAAATGGGCCGTTGAGCTAAGTGAATACAAAATTCGGTTTCAACCTCGTCCGGCCATCAAAGCTCAGGTGCTAGCTGATTTCCTGCTCAAATGCACTATCCCAGAGGACGGCTCCACTCCCAACTCCCCCGAGTGTCCAAAATCTGACGCCCGGTGGCTCCTCCATGTCAACGGGTCGTCCAACGCCCATTGCTCTGGTGCTGGCCTAATCCTCACCAGCTCGGAGGAGGCGACTTTCGAATATGGCGTCCGCTTCTCCTTCCCAGCCTCCAATAATGAGGCCGAATATGAAGCTCTGCTCGTCGGGCTCCGAATCGCCCGCGACCTTAAGGTGGAGAAGCTGAATGCCTTCACCGACTCTCAGCTGGTGGCTGGTCACGTGCGAGGCGAGTTTGAGGCCCGGGAGTCAAACATGGTTCGATATCTCCAAGAGGTTCGAAGCCTACTCTCCCATTTCCCTGAATTTGAAATCATTCAGATTCCGAGATCCAAAATGTTCGTGCCGACCTATTATCTCGACTGGCAACTGCGGAATCGATGGACGCCGAGCAAAAATTTCATCTGGAGATTTTGGAGAGGCCAAGTATTGCGGAAGCTGACCGAGTGATGCAAGTTGAGGCCGAACCATCATGGTTCGGCCCCATCCTGAAGTATCTTAAAGAAGGATCGCTCCCGGCCGATCGAAGAGAAGCTAGAAAGCTAAAGCTGCAAGCCACCCACTATGTGCTGATTGACGACCAGCTCTACAAGCGGTCCTTCTCTATGCCGTTACTCAGATGCCTTCGTCCATCTGAAGCTGATTATGCCCTTCAGAAGGTATACGAAGGAATTTTCGGCAACCATTTGGGGAGCCGGTCTTTATGCCACAAGGTGCTGCATCAAGGTTACTATTGGCCCACCATGCAAAAGGATGCTGACGACCTCGTCTGAACTTGTGACCCATGCCAAAGACACTCCAGTATTCAAAGGCTTCCCTCCACAAGCCTGGTCCCCGTTTCCTCCGTTTCGCCCTTTGTCAAGTGGGGAATGAACATTCTCGACCCGTTTCCACTTGCCACGGGACAGCGAAAGTTTTTATTCGTCGCCATCGACTACTTCACCAAATGGGTCGAGGAGAAAGCAGTTGCTCAGATAACTGAGGCTCAGGCCAAGGACTTCGTGTGAAGATCCATCATCTGCCGCTTCGGCCTCCCACACACCATCATTACTAACAACGGCAAACAGTTCGACAATCCGAAGTTCCGTCAGTTCTGCGAGGAGCATGGGATCCATCACCGCCTTACCTCGGTCGGGCATCTGCAAGCTAACGGAGCAGGCGAGGTAACTAACCGAACCTTGCTTCAAGGGATCAAAGCTCAGCTCTCCAGAGCCCGAGGCAGATGGGCAGACGAGTTGCACCATGTCCTATGGGCCTACCGCACCATCCCGAGAGTGCCCACGGGCGAGACCCCATTTCGAATGGCCTTCGGCACAGAGGCAGTCATCCCCGTGGAGATAGGACTCCCTTCCATGCGGATGGAAAGCTACTCGGAGGAAGCTAGTGACGAGCAGCTCTGCACCAACCTCGACCTGGTAGAGGAGATCAGAGAAAAAGCACGGATCAGAATAGCTGCCTACCAGCAAAGAGTGGCCCGTTACCACGCCTCCAGGGTCAAAGGGAAAGCTTTCTCGCCTAGCGACCTAGTTCTCCGGAAAACATCTGTCTCCAAACCGCCAGAGCAAGGAAAGCTAGCTCCGAACTGGGAAAGCCCCTACCAAGTAACGGAAGTCGTCGGACTTGGCACCTACAAACTACAAGATCTAAGCGGGAGATCCATCCCTCGGACATAGAATTTGGACAACCTCTGCAAGTATCGTTAGTAGGGTACGCCTTCTATAGGCCCGCCTTCTTAATTTTTGTCAGCATATTGCTTTCATAATTCTTGACATGATTACCATGATTATATCACCGAAAATCGTAAAGGAAACAGATGCTGCTTACCAATACTCGGCACAACCGAGTTATCTATTTGAGCAGGAAATCTCCGAACCTCGGCTGGGCCGAGCAAATCTCCGAACCTCGGCTGGGCCGAGCAGCAAATCTCCGAACCTCGGATGGGCCGAGCAGCAAATCTCCGAACCTCAGATGGGTCGAGCAACGAATCTCCGAACCTCGGCTGGGCCGAGCAAAGATCTCTAAAGCCCCAGCCAAGACCGGAGTGCATAAACCTTGGCCAGAGTCGAGGAGTATATTCTACTATTAAGAATCTCGGCCAAAGCCGAGTTGTTTTTTCTACTATTGAAGCCTCGACTCAAAGCCAAAACGTACATCTCATTATCATGAGCCTCTGCTGACCTAAGCGTTCTCCTGAACAACGTTCGGATTCGGGCAGCTCACAAGCCCCAGCCGAATCAATTGGCCTTCAAAACGCCCCTCCGGATTCGGGTAGCTTACAAGCCCCGGTCGGACCGAGCGATGTCTGCATACCTGCTTCGTTCTACGGACAAGATCATGCTTACATCGTGAGCCCATTGGACCGCCCAGGTCCACTCTCTGACTCAATCATGGACATATTTTTCCTCTGCTAAGGACTGAATATTAGCCTTAGCAAAAGCAAAGCGGCAAGAGCGCTACCAAAACATGCTATGGCAAGACATGATATGAGATTAACAACGCGAAAAAAGAAGCAGATGCAAAAGGAAGAGGGAATGAAAATTTTCTTTATTTCCTCATCAATAAAGATTACAACCTTCTGAGAGGAGTTACAAGTGCACCAAAGCATAGGAAATAAAAACGAGTGCATAGTTCAGCCGAACTACTCCAAGCCAGCTTCGGTTAATAATGACATTTCGGCGTCTGGCCCAAGAAATCAGACAAACCACGAACCAGCCAGCTTGCCCTGATAAGTGGCAAGGCTGACCTTCCACGGTCCCTCCGGATGAACTAAGAGATCCAAAAGGAGGCATGACCCGTGGATGCTGATTCTGAGGAACCGGGCAAACTAACCAGCTCCTCTTAGGTGGGATGCTGGGCTGCAGGCCATTGCCCGATTGAGAGAGCTAGGGGACCATCAGCCCCGCGTTGCTCCCATCTTCTCCTTCCTGTGGCAAGGATTCCCCTCAGAGAAGGGACGAGAATCCAGACCGATGGAGAAGGAAGGCTCCGTGCGTGCTACGGGGGTGTCGATGCACTTTCTACCCCGCACCCCCCGTAGCGAGCCACAAAGGACACACAGGAAGCGCATATGTGCACTCTCCATGTGATCTCTACGGCCCTCCTGTGCGCTCTCCATATGATCTTCGAAACTCATCCCCTGAGGATGAGCCACTCTCCAGCGGCTCCTTCATCACCCCAACTGTCCGGAGGACGATGACTTGCAAAAGGTAAGCTCGGTCCTCTCACTCTAAGCCCCAGAGAGACAGGCATCATGAAAACCTTCACAATTCACAGGGAAGAAAACTCGGGGATGGCCCAACACGGCCCCTCTTTCCCCTTTTTATAGGCGAAGGTGAACCGGGAGCGGCTATCAGAGCAGAAAGCCCCAAGATTCAAACGCCTAACCCATGCCACCACGTGGCCTCCCGGGATGAAAACAACGCCCCTCGTTGTGCACCAAGCGCGTCGCCCAAACCATGACGCATGCCAAAAGATTTTCTGTGATCCCAGATCACGAGTTTTAAATGAAGAAAATCGCCCACCGATCTTGCGGATACGGGCAGACCTGGGAGATCGTCCAGTAAAAACGACATCCTCCAATGGTGAATAAGTGCTTGCGTCATACGCCAGAACAACCTGCATTTGAAAAGATCGACCTAATAAAAGCCCCTGGAAAACACTGAGGCAACTTTTTGCTGGCTACAGAGCCGTATTATCTACTTCGGCAAAAAGAAAGTTGACTTGCCTTGGAAAAGACAAGGCACTGACAAGGTAATAAAGTGGCGCGGAGGCCATGTACTCCTCGATAATGACCTCTCAATATCCTCTGCTCCGGCCCAGCTACCTGTGGGACCTAGGCACGGACCTAGGCACCGCCCTATGCTCCCCTCTAAGGCCAAAGCTATTTCTATACTTCGAAACAAACCAAAGTATCTATTTTCAGTCCAACATGACTGAATGTTATCCCGCGCCCGATCCGGGCAAGGATGGCTAAAAACCCTCCAAGGGGTAGATCGCTTATAAGACTCGCACGATAAAAGAAAGCATCTCAAAACAACGGCAAACACAAAAGCTACATAAACTGTTCTTTCCATTCATCATAAAGGGGCAACGAAAAGAAAGGAAAATACATCAGCCCTCACAGGGGCTTATCATCCTCTCCCGGAGCTGCTGAGCCTTCCCCTCGCTCCACTACCGGGTCGCACACCTGTTGCTGGAGGGACGCCACACATTTTTCTAACCGATCATTGACCGCGCGGAGGTGCATGATCTCCCTAGTAGAGGCAATCATGTAATGCTCGGTCGCCTGTTAGAGTCGCTCACAACTTGCAAACAATGAGGCCATGACTTCCTCGTCGATGACCGCCTTGGTGCGACCCCTCCGGGTCCCCCAACGAGCGTTGACACCGTCGACTAGTGCTCCGGCCGACCTCCCTCCATCCTTGGAAGCCATCCTGCTATCACAAGCTCGGATAGACCAACGAAGATCGGCGGAGGAAATGGTTAACAATGGCCTACCACCTATTGGTATTTAAACCGCTCCAGGCGAGAGCCCTAGTCGCCCGAACCACCGGCTCCAATGCCACTCACATAATTCCTTGCCACGCATTGTCGCTTCAGTGGTCGCTCACAGGAAGCGGGGAATTCAGCAAACCCCCCTCTCTCGGAACCAAACTTCCCTTTTTTCATCGAAGGCGCATCCACGATTTCGCCCTTGATAAGACGGACTACCTCGGTCCTGGCCAGGATGCTTCTATGATTCTTGGTCCTGTCCAGTCGACCTAGCGCATTTCTCGGTCTTAGCCGAGCTATTTCATCCCTCGGCCCTAGCCGAGCTATTTCGTCCCTTGCCCCCGGCCGAGCTATTTCATCTCTCACCCACGGCCGAGCCATTGTGCGGACTGTCCAATCTGGATCCCCCCATTCAAATAGTGCCACCTGGACTTATACTCCCTATGCTCGAACCTACGCTTCGAACTAGGGAGTGGGGGGCATGTGTTGAGGGGTAAAATCGTTACGCGTCAATAATCGGGTATGCGGCTAAGGTTAGCCCCGATTTCTGCTCACTATGCGACATTCGCCAGGGACAAGTCAGCCTCGGTAGATCGGAACGCCCTAGCCCCTCACCAAGCCAGGGATTCTCGAGGTGCAGACCTCATCTTTCGGCCTTAGCCGAGCTATCGTCTATCGCCTTCCGGCTCCTCCAGCCGACCTATCTTGTTTCTCGGCCCCAGCCGAGCTATCGTCTATCGCCTTTCGACTCCTCCAGCCGACCTATGTTGTTTCTCGGCCCCAGCCGAGCTATCGTCTATCACCTTCCGGCTCCTCCAGCCGACCTATCCTGTTTCTCGGCCCCAGCCGAGCTATCGTCTATCGCATTCCGGCTCATCCAGCCGGCCTATCCTGTTTCTCGGCCCCAGCCGAGCTATCGTCTATCGCCTTCCGGCTCCTCCAGCTGGCCTATCTTATTTCTTGGCCCCAGCCGAGCTATCGACTATCGCCTTTCGGCTCCTCCTGCCGACCTATCTTGTTTCTCGGCCCCAGCCGAGCTATTGTCTATCGCCTTCCGGCTCCTCCAGCCGGCCTATCTTGTTTCTCGGCCCTAGCCGAGCTATCTCGCTTCTTGGCCTCGCCCGCCAAGCTGTCCCTATAGCTCGGCCCAATCCGAGCGATATCAACCCCCTATGCGGAATTCGGCGCGGAAAAGCTTAAATCCTTAAGATTCAAAACAGAAATCATATCTGAAAGTGGCCTAGGGCCCTGTGGCCTATGCTCCCACCAAATCCCGAGACATTAACAAGCTCTCCCAGCCGTCGATCCTCTAACTAACCGGATACGAATCCTACCGGTCTTATAACAGATTGGATTCGAATCTCAACAGCCTTCGGACCCACGACGCCCATAACAACCAAGTGATCCTCTATAAATACTACAGCTCCAGACCCCTTGAGGTAGGCGGTCTTCCCTTGCGCACTTGCTCTCTCTCCCTTTCTCTCTCCCTCTCTCTGCTTTTGCTTCCGCCATTGCCGCTTTGCTCGGAGCTTTTGAAGGAAATTTTCCGATGAAAACCTTCTTCTTATTTTTGTTAACTATTGATCTTCATTAACTTGAGTATCGAAGAGTCTTTCATAAAGAATTACCCTTAACGCTTTCTTACGTTAGGACTGACTTACACGTCTACTCAAAAAAAAAAAAAAAAGTCCATCTCAAAGCTCCTTCGCACCTAATTCGGACGGATTTTAACCGTAACAGGTTCCAAGATTTGAAGTCACCTACCCTGCCCTTCTCTTGTCTCATATGCCTTTCATTTCAGACCTTTCGCCTCCTCTCCACTATTTTTCTATAAACTTTCAGTATCTTTCCCACCGATGCTTCTAGGAAGGCATCATCGCTGACGTTGATATTTTCATTAATTTACCCATAAATTTTCTCTTTTTTTTTATTATAAAAAAAGGACTCAAGTCGTCGTCGTCGTCGTCGTCGCCGCCGCCGTCTCCAGCTTCCATAACCGGTCTTCTGTCTCCAGGCAAATAATACCTACCGTCTCTCCTCCTGCTCCTCTCCACCTTCCATCTAAAAAGCGTGGGTGCTTACAATCCGAGTTCGTTTTGATAGAATCCAATAGATGGAGAACTCTGGGACCAGAATTCTGCTGACATCCGATGGAGATGAGATTTCGAAGGGCATCGCTTACTACCTCGCCAAGTCTGGCTGCAGGTATTTACTCCAAGGCCCTCTGTTTTTCCTTCAATACTTTGCTTTTTTTTTTTTTTTTAAATCATCGAGGACCGAACTTTAGCGAAGACGGCTTCTGTTCTTTGTGATCCTTTTTTTTTTTTGTGTTTGATGTTGGAATTTTTTTTTGGTTCTAAATTCGGTTAGAGTATTTTGTCTTCTTTTTCTCAAGTTAGTTGTTTTGTTTTATTGATTTTATGAACTGGGATGTAATTAATAGGTTAGTTTTGATGGGTGACGAGAATCGTCTGAGGGAGACGGTGGGGGAAATTGGGAGCTTGTTGAGGGGAACTCATCCATTAGAAGTGGTTGGATTGAACATGGAAGAAGACAAGGAGGCTGCTTTTGATGAGGCCGTGGAGGCGGCGTGGAAATTGCTGGGGAGACTAGATGGCTTTGTTAATTGTTATTCCTATGAAGGTAAGACATGCGCTTGTTTAAGTTGGCAAAAAAATTGATCTCATATGTATTTCTCTGTTGGAATTTAAAGAAATCCTGATCTGCCATTGGAATTTTAATATATTAATTGATTGATGGAAGGAATTATTTGACTTAAATACAGAAATGAAAAGAAATATTTGAATATAGTACTATGTATTTGAACTTTAAAAATGAAATACAGAGAAGTTTGTACGAGCTACAAAGTTGTGCTTACAAGGAAATCTCTATGTAAATGGTCATGACAGATGTATCATGTTTATAACGTCTATAATATTCACTTGAAACATCTTAAGCACTAGATCAATGAATAACAGATAGGGCAAAGAGGTCATGATCAGAAGCTGATAACAAACTAAATACAAGCCATCATGGAGTAAAAATTGACTAGTTATGAGTGGTTTGTCTTCAGGATGGGTTTGTTTGAGCAAGATAGACCTGTATTATAAGTAGTATATATTGATAAAAAGCTTCTAGGAATCTTATTCTTGTCCAAAGGGAGGAAAAACAGTTATATTTGTTTGGTTCCAGATTCCAGTTGAAAAAATAAAACTTACTGAACTTAAGCAAACTTCAGGGACAACAACTCGACTCAGTTAGGTGATAGCAAAATGTGGAAGGGATGATATGTCTTAGTATTCAGGAGTAGTTTGGTTTATTTTCAAATCTTCTAAAACTAAGGGCAGCAACAAATCCATAACGCTAGTTGTCTTATGTACAATCATTTTTGATGGTGATAACTCAAAGGATTCATGTAGCCGATACTAACTAGTTTGGGATGAAGGAAATGTTGTTGTTGGTTTATTTTTGGTGGTATAACTTAGTAAAACTTTGATCTTTTGCTTGAACCTTGATAAAGATCCTCGAGGGGAAAGCCGAGGAGTTGCTAATCACACTATTATGACATGATGAAGGTTTATGTGAGACTGGTGAGAATCGTAAATCTCACATTTGGTAGAGAACACATTTACCATTCAATAAATCAGCCCTGGCACAAGTTATCCAGAAAGCGTATGGATGCACGTGAACATATTTTGTTAACATTCTACTTGCCATCTGCATTATCTTCTCTTGCAAACCTGTAAATCTTGCTTTCCTTTATTTTTTTTTGTCCATGATCAGAGGAGTTATTTTAATAATCAATTTGCAAGTCTTTCATTGCATCATCTTACTTTATTCTTGCAATCAACCATATTTTTTACCATTAATGCAACAAAGATGATGGCAAATTAATGCTAGGCATAGTTATGATGGGGAGTTTTTGGGATTCCTTTGTCACCCATAAGGTCTTTCTAAATTCAGGTATAATTGTTGAATGTGAATCCAAAAATTAACTGTTTTGAGGCATTTTAGTATAAATCTTAAATGAAGAAACTCAGAAGGCAAGATGAGAGTGGATTTTTTCTTTATTTTTCACTTAATACTCAACTCAACTCATCTAAGCCTTTTCTCAACTACATGGGGTCGGCTACATGAACCTGATTCCTTCACTCTGCTCTATTCAGGACCAAATTGATATTTAAATTATAAATAGTTATATCTTTTTTAATTATTTATGTCCATATTAGTTTAGGTCTACCTCTGCCTCTATCCTTACCATGGATTGTTAAAAGATCACTCTTTCTAACTCAATAGGTCCTCTTAAATTTAAGGAAGATCAAGTTGCACCTTTTCCCCATTTCTAAACTCTTGGGATGTGGGACAATCTTATTTCCCTTCTATTTCTTTTCTTAGAACCCACTTGTATCAATTATTCAGTGGTGAAATAAGCAGGTTTTGTGTTTTCTGAATTTTCCTCCACCTGTCTGACTGGACCTATCAGTAAAATATCAGTAGTGTATCCATTCTCCAGGATTATTTCTGCAATCTAATGCAATCTCCAATGAATTTCATGTATCCACCTAAAGATTTGAACATATTGAATACATCCTTTGTTGCTCTCCCAGTCTATGTGCATCAGTGTTACTATGCAAATTTGTTCGTGGATATGCATGTGTAAAATATGAAGTTAATTACTAGATTTATGAAAGTAAGAGGCCTCAAATCTGAAATTAAAATTTCATCTTTCCTTGAAGGTTGATGAAGAGATTAAATCCAAAAAAAGAAGAGAAACCGGCTGAAAGTTAATAAACAATGAATGAAAAGTTAATAAAGAACAATCAAAGTTTCGTTAATCTGTCCATTCTTTCATCCATCTTTTAGAGGCTTAGAACTGGCTGGATTGTTCATTTTCACTTTCCAACTAGGACTAAGTCACAATTGACACTCTGTTTTGCATCAGATAGATGAGCTATAAAAGATTACCAATCTGGAACCATTAAATCAGAATGAAATATGGGACGATGCAGATAATCTGGATGATGGTTGTCCGCTAAGAAGTTGACCTCACCTGCTACCACCTCATGTTCCATGGAAAAAATTTCTTTTAGTATTTTTTTTTTTTCTAAAAGAATCTTATAGGCTCATAGCCCAAACATAAAAGGCAAAATCATTTTTTATTCTCAATAAAATGCTAATAAATTTTTGTCTTTAGTGCGGGTCCTTGTCAAAACCAGCTATATTTAAAACTCTATCATATACAATTCTCCTTACATTAAAAACATTTCAGGATCATGCAAAATATAAGGATGAAACTTATTACATGGTGCTCCATATACTCAATGGATTTATATACTAATTATCTGGAAATTTAACACTTCGGAGCTGCAGATTAAACCATAAGTTAACCACAAGTTAGTTGGTTTATTTGTTTCATGGAAGATGCTCATTATCACAATTTCAAAAATGCTGGTATTTTGGTGCTTAAGATGTTTTTATTTTTATTTTTAACATAGTGGAAAGATTTTGCTATGTATTTCATGGGTTGATGTTTTTGTACATCTAACTATTTGGACAGGAAAGATGCAAGAATGTCTACATATGACTGAACAGGAGTATCAAAAAACAATAAAAATTAATTTTATGGCACCATGGTTTCTGTTAAAGGCTGTTGCTAAACGAATGCGGGATTCCAAATCAGGAGGATCCATCATATTTCTAACTCAGATAATTGGTGCAGAAAGAGGAGTTTATTCAGGTGCTGCTGCATATGGCTCAAGTTTGGCTGCTGTACAGCAGTTGGTTCGGGTATGTAATTGCTTACGTAGATATATATTTTTTCATGCCATATCATCGTGCAGTTGAAGATCAGAGCAACCAAAGTTTTAACTAATAGATGTCCATATACTTTTGTGCGTCTGTGTGCATTGAGACATGTTTTTATATCTAGCTAGCTTGGTGGTGGATGAGGAACAGATAAACTAAGTTATAAGTTCTAACTAGTCTTTTAGCGATCCTATTTTGTTTTCCTTGAATACTTTTGGACCAACAAATTCAAAACATGAAGATAGATTTGTTCACAAGTGACAAAGTGATCATCAAACCATTGAGAATCCACATGACGTGCTGAGTTTATTGCAAAATGAATTAGGCCACCTATTCCACATATGCAAAACTTCAAGATGTTAATGCATTAAATGTCTTTGATGCATATAATTGTGCTAAATATTTTGTGGACATTTATCAGTCAAGCAGGTGGATGCAGCATGAATTTAATAAAGTGCTTCATTTATATTTAAGTATTGATGGTTTCTTTATCTAAAATCTTAGTTTCAAAGCTGCTTCTACTGGAGGCTAGATTGAATACGTTGACTTGGGGAGGAGATTTTTGTGTGCTGTACTGTGGGCCAAGGAGAATCTGACATGATGTCTTTGGCATTGTTAGGGTTTAGACCTTGATTAATAGCAATGGGATTCCCTGTTGAACAAGAACTAGAACTAAGGATTCCTAATCCTGTTAGGTTTAGACCTTGATGAATAGCAATGGGATTCCCCGTTCAACAAGAACTAGAACTAAGGATTCCAATCCTGTTAGGTTTAGACCTTGATGAATAGCAATGGGATTCCCCGTTCAACAAGAATTAGAACTAAGGATTCCTAATCCTGTTAGGTTTACTTCTTGAAAAGGAGGAAGATGGGGAGGAGAAAGAAAGGGCTGCCGCCCTATGATGAGAGAAGGGAATTTTTGGGAGAAAAGAATCTGTTCTCTATTCCATCCAAACCCTAGAGACTAGGGTTTAAATACATCCACGAAGTGGGCCAGGCCCAGACTCAACAAAAAACTCCCATGGACTAAACCAATGAGATTAAACTAATCCCCAAGCCCGTGTACACCCGTGACTTGATTTAATCTCAACCCTTGGACTCAAACCCAGCCCAATACAAGTTAGCCCACCTGGGCCTTGATAGCACCACACCAGGCCCAACAATCTCCACCTTGGTGCTTTCAAGGCCTCAGCACGTCCACTGTGTCCATCAGCTTTAACAACGAAATACACTTTTGAAAACTGTCCCGTGGAAGAACCTTAGTCAGTGCATCTGCTGGATTTTCTTTGGTGTATACCTTCACCAGCTCCACCTCACCATCTTCCACCAGCTCTCTGATCCTGTGGTATCTGAGGTCAATGTGCTTCGTCCTGGCATGATAGACTGCATTCTGCGCAAGCATCAGAGCACTCTGGCTGTCACTATGCACCTGGACAACCTTCTGATCAAGTCCCATCTCCAGCATCAAGCCCTTCAGCCAAAGAGCTTCCTTTGCTGCCTCTGTGATACCTATGTATTCTGCCTCCGTGGTAGATAAGGCTGTGATGGGCTGCAGACATGATCTCCACGATACTGGACCACCAAACAGGCTGAACACAAAGCCTGTTGTGGATCTCCTAGTGTCCACATCTCCACCAAAGTCTGCATCCACATACCCATATAACTGCCCACGAGCCTCCTTGGATAAGTTGGATCTCTCAGCATCTTCTTGCTGTCCATAGCAAATACCAACCCCAACTGTACCTACCAAGTACCTGAAGATTCCCTTCAGTGCTCGCCAGTGCTCCCTACCAGGCTGCGCCATGAACCTGCTCACCTGGCTCACTGCATGGGCTATGTCTGGCCTACAACATACCATGGCATACATAAGGCTCCCAACACCAGAAGCATATGGTACCTTCTCCATCTCCTGAGCCTCCACCTCAGTCTGTGGTGACATGGTCTTCGATAAGGAAAAATGTGCTGCCAAAGGTAGTGCTGTCGGTTTGGCATCCTTCATCCCATATCGCTCCAGAATCTTTTAATGTAGCCACCCTGACTCAGATGCAGCACACCTTGGATCTATCTCTGATGATTTCCATCCCTAGGATCTTCCTGGCTGGCCCCAGATCCTTCATCTCAAACTCCCGAGACAAAGCTATCTTCAGTTCCTGTACAGCCTTCTTACTCTTGCATGCTATCAGCATGTCATCTACATACAAGAGTAAGTACATCCTAGACCCATCATCCAGAGATTTAACATACACACAAGAATCATACTCACACCTGGAAAGTCCAATGCTCCTAACATAAGTGTCAAATCTCTTGTACCACTGCCTCGGCGACTGCTTCAGCCCATACAGAGATTTCTTCAGCAAACAGACTTTCCCATCTGATCTTGGTTCTCTAAACCCTGGTGGCTGCTCCATGTAGATGCTCTCCTCCAAATGACCATGGAGGAATGCTGTCTTCACATCCATCTGCTCCAGCTCCAAGTCCTGAGCTGCTACAATACTCAATAATAGTCTGATGGAAGTGTGCCTGACAACTGGAGAAAATATCTCACCATAATCGATGCCTTCTTTCTGAGAGTATCCTTTGGCCACTAGTCTTGCCTTATACCTGATACCCTCTTGTTCTGAAGCTCCTTCCTTGCGCTGATAAACCCATTTACAACCAATGGGTTTCTTTCCTTGTGGCAGCTGGACCACCTGCCACGTATTATTGCTGTGAAGAGACTGCATTTCCTCTGCCATAGCATGGATCCACCTATCTCTATCCTGACTTTCCATAGCCTCCTCATAGGTGAAAGGGTCTCCATTCGCTGTCACCAGGGCATATGACAACGAATCCTCGAAGCCGTATCGAACTGGTGGTCGCACGTTCCTCCTGGGCCTTTGCTGTGCGATCCCAGTATCAGTCCCCTGTCCAGCTGCATCCTGCTGAACTCCCTGGCTTCTACCCCCTCTGTCAGTCCTCTCCACCTGAATCTCAAATCCTCCTGGTCCACTAGCAAATGGCACAACTGTATAGGAGGTTGTCTGACTAGTGTTACCGTGTTCTACCTCCTGTAGTCCCTGCTGTGCATCCATGCCACTTCTGTTCTGGAGGATTGAGCTCTCATCAAAGGTTACATCTCTGCTGATGACAACCTTCTTCTCCAAGGGGTCCCATAGCCGATACCCCTTGACTCCTCGCGGGTAGCCTAGGAACACCATCTTCTTAGACCTGGCATCCAACTTACTCCGCTCCCCAGCTCCAACATGCACATATGCTGTGCATCCAAACACCCTTAGATGGTTTAGGCTTGTCTTCCTTCCAGACCATATCTCCTCTGGAATGTCTCCATCTAACCTGGTGTGCGGTGACCGATTGACCAAGTAGCTAGCTGCATCTACTGCGTCAACCCAGAACATCTTTGGAAGCCCTGCCTGCAGCCTTAAGCATCTTGCCTTTTCCAATAGTGTTCTGTTCATCCTCTCAGCCACCCCATTCTGTTGAGGAGTTCCCATCACCGAGAAGTGCCTTCTGATGCCCACTCCTCACAAAAAATCTGGAACTCCCTGCTGGTGTATTCCCCGCCATTATCAGACCTCAGACACTTCACACTTTTACCCTGCTCCTTCTCCACCTCAGCCTTCCAGATTTTGAACTTGGTGAAGACCTCTGATTTCTCCTTCATAAAGTAGATCCACAGCTTCCTTGAGAAATCATCTATCAGGGTCATAAAGTATCTGGCCCCATTCCTTGCAGAAACTGGGGCTGGTCCCCAGACATCTGTGTGTACTAACTCCAGGGGTTCAGCACTCCTAGCTGTGCTGACTGAGAACTGTACTCTCCTCTGCTTTCCCATCTGACAAGGCTCACAGATCTCCATATCTCCGCTACTCAAGTCTGGAAGCAGACCTCTCTTGCTCAGTTCTTTCATCCCCTTGTCTCCCATGTGGCCCAGGCGGTAATGCCACATCCTGTACACATCCCGGGGATCTTGCTCCACAGCTGCCACCTCAGATTTCACAGTCATCACAGAGCCCTCCATCTTGTATAGATTATTTTCCAGCCTCCTCCCTCTCATCACCACCATGGCTCCATTGGAGATGTTCAGAACTCCACTCCTGGCACGACTGCTGAAGCTGTATCCAGTCCGCTCCAAGTACCCCAGTGATACCAGATTCTTCTTGAGTTCTGGAACATGCTTCACACTGGTAAGAGTGCGCACCATACCATCAAACATCCTCACCCTCACTGTGCCAATACCTGCCACCTTGCAAGGGTGATTATCTCCAAGAGTCACATTCCCCTCCTCAACCTCTGTGTAAGTACTGAACCACGACCGGTTGGGAGTGTAATGATGAGAACAGGCTGAATCCAAGGTCCACATCTCTGTGCTGTGCCTGTGATCATCTGATACAACCAAGAGATCATCCTCCACCTCCTGATCTGCAACTGTACTCACAGACTCAGATCCTCCTTTTTCTCCCTTCTGATTTTTCCACTTAGGACAATTCTTCTTAAAATGTCCTACCTCTCCACACTTATAGCACTTCAGCTCTCTCTTGCCTTTCCTGGACTTTGATCGTCCTCCAGACTTACTTCTGTCCCTGCCCCTACCTCTGCCTGTCCTTTCCCCAACTGATAGACCCTCCTGGGGAACAGCTTCCTTGGTCATCTTCTCCCTCTGCTCATTCGTCCGAAGCACCGAGACAATATCTTCATAAATTAATGTCTCCTTCCCATAGAGCAGTGTTGTGACCAATGAGTCATAAGACGTGGGCATTGAACATAAAAGCAGAAGTGCTTTATCTTCTTCCTCCATCTTGACCCCGACATTCAGAAGTTCATTGCTCATCTGGTCGAATATTGGATGTGACCCAGCACATCTCCACCTTCTGACATCCGAAGGCTGTAGAGGCGCTTCTTCAACATCAACTTGTTGCACATATTCTTTCCCATATAGAGGGTGTGCAACTTCGTCCAGAGTCCCTTCGGGGTCTTCTCCTCCAGCACTGAATAGAGGACTGAATCCGCCAGACAGCCCCTGATCATTGAACATGTCTTCTTCTCCAATGAAATCCACTGCTTGTCTGTCATCCCATCTGGCCTTTCCTCCAAAGCCAAATCTAAACCCTGCTGCACAAGGAGGTCCTCTACCCGGACTTTCCACATGGAGAAACTTCCCTTCCCATCAAACTTCTCAACCTCTATTTTTATGCTACTCCCCATGGCCAATTTCAAAAATAGCACAAAAATAAATTTTATAAAATAGAGAAGTACCTTGACGAGATTTGTTGAAATTATTTCAACTCCTTGAAGGCCTCCAGATTACTCCTTGAACCAGGCTCTGATACCACTTGTTAGGGTTTAGACCTTGATTAATAGCAATGAGATTCCCTGTTGAACAAGAACTAGAACTAAGGATTCCTAATCCTGTTAGGTTTAGACCTTGATGAATAGCAATGGGATTCCCCGTTCAACAAGAACTAGAACTAAGGATTCCCAATCCTGTTAGGTTTAGACCTTGATGAATAGCAATGGGATTCCCCGTTCAACAAGAACTAGAACTAAGGATTCCTAATCCTGAGGTTTACTTCTTGATAAAAGGAGGAAGATGGGAGGAGAAAGAAAGGGCTGCCGCCCTATGATGAGAGAAGGGAATTTTTGGGAGAAAAGAATCTGTTCTCTATTCCATCCAAACCCTAGAGACTAGGGTTTAAATACATCCACGAAGTCGGCCAGGCCCAGACTCAACAAAAAACTCCCATGGACTAAACCCAATGAGATTAAACTAATCCCCAAGCCCGTGACTTGATTTAATCTCAACCCTTGGACTCAAACCCAGCCCAATACAAGTTAGCCCACCTGGGCCTTGATAGCATTAATGGAGAGCTTGTCCACCGTAATGTGGAAGCAATGATACCATTAATCAATTAATGAAAACTTATGTTCTTAGGATATGACCAGAGGATTCTATAGGTCAAGATGTGCAGTTTGAGAATCTAGGAATGGTTATCCAGAAACAATTAATTATGTTGCTTTGCCAATCGCTAGATGCTTTTCCTCCACCAGTGCAAATGAGAGAAACTTGAAGGACAGAGATACCAGTTTGGATTTCCTTCCTGGCACCCTTAATTATTGTTCCAAAGACAAGAGACTAGAAAATCAAACTGAGGGTAATAGTGTTCAGGTTGGATGTTCTGCATAGCACAAATGAGGTATAGGCCTCCTAACTGATTAAAAGGTAATGGTGACTCCTCTTGCAAATCTATCTTTCTCTTCTTTGGAAGAAAGTGGCTGAGCTTTTATGATACAGGATCCCAATATGATCTCTTTAGTATCTATGCTATTTTATGTCCTTCCATTGAATTATAGTAAATGTTGGCTGCACAGCTATCAGCAATGGAGATTGGCAAGTATAAGATAAGAGACGCGAAGTTGGGAATCCTCTGTTGGGGAAGGATAAAGAGAAGTCCACGAGGGATGTGATGCCACTTCTGAGATGGCTTGACCCTAAGAATGATCTTGCTTCCACTGTAATTTGTTGGGAGATGAGTCCCGCTACATGAAACCATCTTTGTAGTCCATTGTGAGGCCTATGCGATCATACATGTTGTCAATGTGAATACCCACTTCGAGTTCAGTCTAGGGCTGGTGACAGACTGTTTCATAAGCACCTTTTGCAACCCATTGAGCAATCCAATAAATCTCTGCCCATCTGTAAAAGAGTGAATCTAACCCTAGAATGAGATATTGTCAGCTTGACCAGGTCTCTATCATTCTGACCTTCCCAAGACCACATGCATTAGGTCACATCCCTACGAGTGGCTACGCCAAAGCCTCATGTTCTGTTGCACTCCTCGTAGTTAATCTAACAACCTCCCATTGGTTTAGCCTTGATCAAACCTAGTCTGGCCAACGTACGAAGTTAGCCCATACCTAGAGGCCTTGACTAGCATCACACACCAGGCCCAACAAGTCTACCTATGGATCATTCGCAGGCCCTCTTTAAATTGGAATTTGCTTTGAATAGATCTTCACAAGAGAACAAATTGCTAACATTCTTATCATCTTGGCTATCTGAAAGCATATAATGGCCTTCTATGTATGAATCAAAATATGTTATGGTAGAAATCACTGTAGATGATGATCAGCTTTGATAATGATAGGTACAAATTTGATTGACATTTGTGTAATTCATATGATAGATAAGATCAAGAATATATTTCATGACGTGCAACACCTCTATTAGTCTAATGGAGAATATATTTCACTTGACTTAGTCTCCCAATCAACCATTGTAAATGATGACTACTTTTGATAATGATAGATAAAAATTCAAGTGGCTTTTAAGCAACTCGTGGTAGATAAGATTGAGAATATGTTTCATGATGTGTAAGACTTTCATTGGTTTTTGTGCAATTCATACCATAGATAAGATTGAGAATGCGTTTCATAACGTGCAAGACTTTCATTGGTCCAATGAAGAATATACACCAAAGGGATGTGATAGAGATCACTCTCCCAATCGATCATCATAGATAATGACTAGCCTTGATAATTTGATTGGCTTTTGTGCAATTCATATGATAGATAAGATTGAAAATGTATTTCATGGTATGCAAGACCTCCATTGGTTGGAGAATATACACGTGTGCAAGACCTCCATTGGTTGCAGAATATACACTAAAAAAAAAAGTGTAGGACCCCATTCCAAAAGTTTGTGTTATATATGGTGATTTTAAAGTAAGACAAGCTTGTCAAAGAAGCATGACATTGGTTAGGTGGAGGAAACTCCGTGACTTCATTTAAATAAAATTTATTTAATTAAGTAAAACTTATGGGTTGGGTGGAGGAAGCACCCTGTCTGGCAGAGGGATCAAGTGCAGACAGTCAGATTGTCTTTCTAAAACCCCACAAAAAAAAACAACAACAACAACAACAACATTAAGTCTGCTCTGATAAGAGGTGGCACACTGATATCATATTGCTGAGGACCAAGGAAGAACTGGCAAATGGGCTCGAGAACACATGGGCTTGGAACTGCATTAGTGGAACACTGTATCTTTCCTTTTCCCTTGTAGCTATAAAAACCTTGGAAAAGTTTTTTGTACATCCCCCCCAGGTTAACTTGTACCGAACATGGTGATTCGCTCGGACATGAGCTTGCATCAGGGGATTCATCCATGAGTTTTGCATCGCTGATGCACATATTCATGCACGAATAAATTACCATGCTCGATGCTTGGTGCAGGCCATCCTGCATCAGGACAGTGTACAAAGTCTATTTGGATAATTTTGATTCATTGATTTTGTTGAGTGCAATTCATAATAGGTTATAGGAGCAAAGTGTTTTTGTTGGATCTAACTCTGTTATCCAATAGCTCTTACGAGTTCAATTCACAGTAATGGACACAAGGCATCTATCTAACATTGAAGGTTCAAGACATGAACATCTAGTGGAGCCATGAGAAAGACATGGCAAACTTTGATCAACTTCAGTACACGAAGTATGAAGTTTCTAAATTACTTATCACATATCACTAGCACTCTAATGAACATTCCGCAGATAGAGTGGCTGTAGTAGATGAAGTATCATCCCTAATATCCGGCGCTTTTTTTTTTAAAAAAATTGTGTTTGAGGTTGGGCTGAGGGAGTGGGTGTGGGGTAGCAAGGACAAACTTTGGATTAGTCTCTTAAAAATCAATCAGGAAACAAGTCCCTTCTTGTGCTCTTCGAGTTCAAACCTCTCTTGAATCCATTTGCAAGCTAAACTCCAGCATGTTGTTGTTATAGTAAAGCTCGGATGGTGGTATAAAGAATATAAAGAAAAAAATGTAAGATATATAGAATTGGTATGATTTGGCTAGTAGTTTACATTCATCAACGAATGAGAGAAGAAAACTTCATTATCTAAATGATCGAACCAAATCATACATCACATCGAATACAGAAATTCAAGACATACCTAACAATTTTCTTCACATTGATTAAGTCATTCTGCAGTCATCCAAATCCTTGGTCATTTGATACGGTCTCATGACATTTCCCCTCAAATTCATGCATCAAACCAACTATCATCTTTACATTAAAACCCTCATGGATTATTAAGTTTTTTGGCAGGTGGTCAGGTCCTAACATCATTCACAACGGTTAATTTTAATTTTAATTTTTTTTTTTGGTACAAACGGGAATCACACCACTCTAGGGTGACTCAGTCCCACACTATCAGAATACAAAATTAAATTCAAACCAGAAGGACACCATTCACCGAGCTTCCAGCACCAGAATCCAGAATGATTAGCCACTCTAGCGGCGATCCAGTCAGCCGCTGAGTTGGCTTCCCTGAAGATATGGCTGATCTGTATGCTGTGAACCCCCGTAGGAGAGAACGAATATTAGAGATCAAAGGGTTGGTAGGCAACTGCGCGCAATGATCCTGGCGAAGCCATCGAATCACCGTGAGGGCATCACCCCAAGGATAATACGACGGGCATCGAGACTGCGGATAGCACAGGAAACTCCAGCCCACGCAGCATAAAGCTCTGCAAGCGGCACCGACGAATCGAGATGTCCAAATCCCCCAGCAGCAATCATAGTTCCGTCAGAACCTCGAATGACATAACCCGATCCGGCAGATCTGCCTCGAACACTCCCATCAAAGTTGATTTTGATAAACCCTGGAGGGGGGGTTCCCAAGAAATAAAGACCATTCTCCGGTGCGCTGCCGAGGCAGCATGGGAATCCCAGAGGCCAGGGCTATCAAAATTACAAACTAGACGATGGGACGTGTACTCAGTAGATAAGGACAAGGTAGTCCGAACAACCCTGAAAGACGGAGTAGGCTCCTGAGTAAAGACAATCCGGTTCTGGGATAACCAGATCTGGTAAGCAATGTAAGCCCTCGTCGCGCCCTGCTTGCTGCTACCTCTCCTAACATCCTGTCTGATCAAGTCAAGGAAAGATAAAGAAAAAGAAGATGAAGCGACAGCCCAGGGCTTGACGCTAGCGATCTCCCAAATGTGATGAGCTCTGAGACAAGTGAATATGGCGTGATCCACCGCCTCCTCCTCAATACCGCATATCGACACGTAGGCTGAATCCCCAGGCCACGTCTAGAAAGAACCGAGCATGTAGGAAGACAATTCCGAGCAATCTTCCATAGAAAAAGATGAACCCTGGGATGAATGGGAAGACGCCAAATCCAAGCCATATCTGTCAACGGTCGGGATGAAACACGGTAAATCTTGATGATGTCCCTGATGGGAGCGCTCGGAATACCGGACCGCCTCCAAACCCTGATGTCGGGGGAGTGACCTGGAGAAAGAGGGATAGCAGCTATACGTCGCATAAGCTCCTCACCAAAGAAGCGGGATAACAGAGGAGTAGACCAGGAAGAATGGTCCGGCACCGTGAGATCACTAACTCGCATGTCAAGAGGAATATCAGTGCTGACGAAAGTAGGCCATCGAGATAATGGAAGGTCAGCGATCCAGGAATCATAAGCAACATCACAGAAGCACCATTGCCAAGAATCCAGGAGATACGATGAAGGATGGCCGGAGCATGAGTACAAACCTCTTTCCAGAAAAAAAGTGACCCCGAATAGACTGCAGGTTAGTGGAGGGAGTCCAATCCCCATACTTGCCATGCATAAAGGAACTCCACATACAGTGCGGATCAAGCAAAAAATGAGTAGCATGCCTAGCAATCAAGGCCTCCCTCCGAGCAGTCAAGGACTGAATCCCAAGGCCTCCCTCGGAAAGCGGAGACAGACACAATCCCAGGCTAAAAGATGAACACCATGACCATCCTGGGACGATCCCCAGAGAAAATCCCTGAAATAACGCTCAATCCTCCTTAGACAAGTCAAAGGGACAGCAGCATTAGATAAGAGATAGAGAGGAAGAGATGTGAGCACTGATCGAATAAGAGTGATCCTTGCCATCATAGATAGCCCAGTAACCTGCCATCCCTCCAGCCGATCACGAATCCTCGACTCGAGCTTACTAAAATCCGAGGTCTTAGGCCTTCTGCCAGTAATAGGAATACCCAGATAGGAGAGACACTCTGACTGCACAGAAATACTGACACTCTGACTGCACAGAAATCCCCATGATCTGCTTGATAGTCCCCTTCCGAGAAGAAGTCACCCGCGGACTAAAACAAATAACAGACTTAGCATTATTAACTTTCTGACCAGAGGTAGAACAGTAATTGTGAAGAATAGAAGCAAACGTGGCCGCATTGGCCACAGTAGCCCTGCCCAGGAAGATACAGTCATCAACAAAGAGCAGATGAGAGATCGAGGGACCTTGGGAACCAGCCCGGTAAGGGTGTAGAACATTGTCCTGCTGAGCCTGACGAAGAGCCCGAGATAAAGAATCAGCCGCTATAACAAAGAGAAACGGGGAGAGGGGATAACCTTGTCTCAGCCCAACCTTAGAATGAAAGTAATCAGTCCGGTCTCCATTGATGAGGATGGAGAATGACAGACGCTAAATGCAGGCCATGATCCAATCTATAAACAGCTGGTGGAACCCAAACACCTGAAGGGAGTGACGCAAGAAATCCCAATTAACTCTGTCATAAGCTCTCTCCATATCAAGCTTAATGGCCATAAGCCCCTGACTGCCAGAAGCCCGACGAAGGTCATGCATGAACTCCTGAGCTAATAAAGCATTATCAGTGATACTACGCCCTCTGAGGAAAGCCCCCTGCTCCGGAGAGATAAGGCGAGGAATAACCCAACACAACCTCATAACAAGGAGGCGAGCACAAATCTTATATAAGGTAGTGCATAAACTGATGGGCCGGAAGTGCTGAGGGCTGGAAGCATCCGGCCTCTTAGGAACCAAGGTGATGAAAGTACGATTCCAGTCAGAGGGGATAGATTTGCGATGAAAGACAAGCTGGATTACCTGAGCTAAGTCCTCTCCCAGAATATTCCAATACTGATGAAAGAAAAACGAAGGAAAGCCATCCGGCCTAGGGGCCTTATCAGCACCAAGTTCCCACAAAGCCAGCCGAATATCCTCCGAAGTGAAAGGCCGAGTCAGAGAGTCATTCTCAGCAGTAGAGACAGTATTGAGAGACAGAATAGGGTGAACAGGGACTCCAGAACCAGGTTGCTCAGTCCACCTGCTATGAAAGAAGTTAAGAAGCTGAGCACGAATCACATGATCATCCACTGGAGCTGACCCTCCTCATCAGTTATATGCCTAATGCGGTTCCTCACCCTGCGTTTCTTAGTGGCCTGATGAAAAAATCTTGTATTACAGTCCCCCTCCTGAATCCACTGAATACGGGACCACTGTCTCCAAAAGGTCTCCTACTGCAGCAGAAGAGAGTGGTGGAGCGCCAAACTCGATCGCAGGGACGATAGGTCTTCACAAGAAAGAGAACCCTCCAGGTCCTCTTTAGCCTGGAGAGAAGAGATAGTAGACTCAACCTGTTCCACCTGTCTGACAATATCCCCAACCTCCAGTCTATGCCATCTAGAGAGGCGACGTCTAGCAAGGGCAAGCCGTCTGGAGAGCCGATAAATGACATTACCTCTAACTGGTAACTGCCAGACCTGAGAGATGATGGAACGAGCAGCAGGATATGAGGTCCAAAACTTCTCGAATCTGAACTGCCTATGCCGCTGAGAGGTGATATCAATAGAGATAAAGAGAGGACAGTGGTTAGAGGCAATTCTAGGCAAGTGAGTGACAGTAACAGAGGGATAAAGCTGGAGCCAGCTAGAAGAGGCCAAGGCCCTGTCCAATCTTTCCCAGACTCTAGCTGAACCCTGCCGGTTGTTGCACCATGTAAACTGCGAACCCTGATAACCCAAATCCAACAGACCAGCGATAGAAATAAAGTCCCTGAACTCAGCTCGCCCACAGAGCCATGGGAAACCCGGCCACCTTTCTTTTCTGCGGCACTCAAGATACAATTAAAGTCTCCAGCAATGAGGGAGGGGAATCCCTGGTCAAGAAGAGACTGAATCTCAGACCAAAGCACCCGACGCTCCCGGAGATCAGTACTGGCATAAACTCCCGAAAGGAGCCAGGGGCTGGAACTTCCCTCAGAAATGACCAGCGCAACCTGCTGCCCACAGCTGTGAAAAGCATCAACTCTGATATTCTCATTTCTCCATAAAGCAACAATACCCCCCGAAAGACCAGTGGACTCAACAGCATACGAAACCCAAGCTCGAGCGATCTGTCTCCGAAAACGGGCCAGACTAGCCCCAGAAAGCCGAGTTTCCAGCAAGATGCAAATGTCAAAAGAGTGAAGCTGCATAAGCCTCCCAAATGAGGAGCGAAACGATGGTTTCAATGCTCCTCGCACATTCCATATGAGAATCTTCATGGTAAGGCTGGATTGGAGGGCTCCCCAACCATCACCCCTGACATCTCCACGGAACAGTCCAAATCTCCCGGGCCTTTGCAATTAACAGCCTGGTTTGATTCCATCAGGACCTCCGTATCGCCTGGGATCACCTTAGGACAATTCCGGGATCCCGTATCCGCACAATCAAGTATCTGGACTGAGTCCATCAAGACCGCCGATTCAGATACATGAATAGCCTCTTCAGCTGATGAACAGCTGATAAGTGAGTGCTAGACTCTAATTGGGTCGGCTTAGAAGACTCAGAAGCTGACCCCGAAGAGGCCCCTACCCGACCTCGAGCCTTCTTAGCCCCTGGGCCAAACTGGGCCGATGACTCCCGGCCAACCACCGAGGAAGCCGCAAACTTGAAGGCTACATTGTCCCCACCTCTACCAGTGGCCTTGCCTTTGGCTTTGGAAGAGCGGGATGGCATTCTGGTAGACGATGACTCCACTGGACGGGCCCGCTTAGAAGGCCCCGAGACGGGGTCTTTACTGGTACTGACCACGAGGCCCAATTTTATTAATAGCTTTATCACCTTCAGACAAAGTGGATTGCACCTTAGGTGAATGCATTTGCTTCTGAACTCTGAAATGAATCCTGAACTGTGCTACAGTGCCAACCGGCACGCTCGAGCACTGCCTGGGGTCTTCCTGGATGCCTTGACCGAGCAAAACAGGGACAGGAACAGAGGAAGACGCTGCCGAAGGCTTCAAACCAGGCTCCCGAGACACCGTACGACTCAGCTGCGGCGACTCACCCCGCCCAAACCCCATCCCAGGAGAAGGAGCCAACGGAAGGATGAAGCTGAAACTTCTTCGGCACTGACCAACCGTCCTTTCGACCGATCTCCCGCCGATAGGACCGGAGGTTGCGCCGGAGGTTGTCGTCGACGCCGACTGCTCGAACCAGAAGCCGTCTCACCCGCTAGCTTGCATGGACCAGAGGTCGATACCCTACAAAGAAAACTGCTCGATTCCACGAACGGAGGGGAAGACTATCCACTCGGACGCAAGCCCGAGCAAAATCCGGGCTTTGGTAGGCTCGTCGGAGAACAAAAACTCACCGAGAGAATGGAAGAGATCATGACTCCATAAGATCCAGACCAGCCTTCTCCGCAGCTTCCAATCCACCACCGCAAGAATGCCCGTTGATCACCCATGGCCGCTCTTGGTCAGTGCCTGTTGATACCCAGCACGATGCAGTTCAATAGCCTCCGGCGGCACCCACCTTTCCCCTCGCAAATTCACCTCCGGGAAGAGCCGGCATAAAGCATCCCAACCTAGGGTGGTCGGCTCCACTGACTTCCCGTCTTCGTCGAGCCCAAGGGGATTTCAGAGCCCGAAGCTGGAGAGGACGCCATCATGCCCGGAACCCACCTTCTTACTCCCGGAAGCCCTCCCAGCAGACACCCCATCGGAGGCCATTGGATAGGAGGGGACAGCAGAAGGATCAACCCAAAAAACACCGCCGGAGAAGACGCAGGTTCATCGGAGATCGGAGAAGACGAAGCCGGATGCACGAATCTTAAAGACCGCCCAAAACAGAGAAGCTCACGAATTTCAATCTAAAGTTACCATAGACCTCATGCCGTGCATCACAACGGTTAATTGAACATTTGATAATCATTATGTACTTATGTTGAGCATGGTAAGGGGCTGATAATTCCCCCTATTTGGAGATATAGAACAAAGGGACCTCGTGGTCTTTAAATAATAATAATAAAATGTTGAGTGCTCAACTTGGATCATATTCAAATCTGTTTCAGTCCAATATTCTCGGCGATGCACATTTACTAGTGGAATGCTTGACATGAATCAGTTTGCCAATCTATTTAATATGCTTTAATAATATTTAAAAAGACTTGAACTAAGCTTAAGGACAACAGAGTCATTTATCTTTGTTCTAGCTTTGATCGCATCAGGAAATTGTTTTTTTATCAGGGGTTGCAACCTTTGTCACCATATCAGTGTAATTATCTAGCAAATGGAACTCTGCTGTACCTTTTAATTTGTTTTCTTAATGAATTAGTTGTGCCCTGTTCAACTTTCTCCTCTAAAGCAGTATTTAATATGGGAATTCAAGGACCAATTTGTCTAGAGGAGCTTGCATTCTTTCTGGATGTGTTGGTTTGGTAAAACCTTTGGGAGCTGCTGAACTTGTCCATATGCAGTAAATCAAGCAGAAAACATCATACTTGCTACACAGAGAAGTTCAAAGGTGTGTAATAATGTTGTAGAGAAAGAAAAGGAGGAAAAGATACAACAATAAAATGACCCGCAGCTCCTGTTATGTCCACAGAAATAATTGTCTTGCCATGTAGCGAGAGAAGATTAGTGCAACTTATGGATTTATTGAGCATTGTTAGAGAAGATAAACAATATGGAGGTAACTTGGGACATCAAAATGACAAGAAGATAAATTAGTTTAAAATAAGGAGAGAAGAGATGGTCAAGCTTTTCTTACACCTTTGCAGCAGCAGCAGCAGCAGCAGCAGCCGCCGCCGCCTTGGACCATTCTTTGACTTCGAAAGCTAATAGAATCCAACACAGTGACTTCACCCGTCTTTTCTTTACCGAATATCCGCCTAATCTTTGCGAGCTAGACATACCACCAAACTGAAGTCAAAAGAAAAAACAACTCATCAGATGCCAATCTTTCTTCAGAGTCGTTATCTTTCCAGCCCAGTTCAACTTTTGAAGAAAGATGTTAGCTAGGAATGGTTGAGAGTCTTGAGACTAGAGAAGTTCTAAGCATCTTGTTGACAAGGAGCTAGGCATTAGGGCCGGCGAGTTCCTAAAAACTTTTCCACAATAAAAATTCTGTGGTTAGAGAAGAGTACACAAAAGCATCTAAACTTTTAGGTCTAGGAGTTTTCCATAGAGTAAGTGTAAGTTTGGAAGTAACACGAGCAATCGTAGTCATCTTATAATAGTTATTATAGCAAAAAACTTCAATCAAAGGTCTATTCTTCACCAAGCAGTTCATATCGGATCATCAAGCAACCCCCTCAATTAGATTTTTTTTTTTTAAATTAACTTTGACAGATCGGTCAGATCTCATAGTGCACGGTTCTTGATCACAACTCCTTTGGAAGAATTTTACTTACTAATTTAATTCCTATACAAGTGCCTTCAGTTTTCATTGCAGTGTTGGCATCTACTTGATGGGTGTAAGCTAAGCTATCGATTTTTTCCCTCACCTCTGGTTGTATTAATTATCGAGGATGACTCGACTATAGTGATAGCTGAAGAGTGGATCGTCCTCTTTCTACCCTTGGAGCATAGTATGCATTCGACCAGCCCCAAGTCGTGTGGAGATGCGGAAGCGAGATGATATCCCTGCTGAAATTCTGCAGCAGAATTTTGGATCTTGATCTTGGTAATCTTCCCAGATTGATTAGCAACTAGGATTTTCTTTGGTTTCTTGCGCCCCAAGATTGTAAGAGAGGGTCGTGGCCTCTCTTCTTCCTCACGTGAACCTTCAGATCTGATCCAGAAAATCAAGAGACGCTGCCCAAGAAGAAGGTGCTGCTAGGGTTTCTTCCTTCTCCTTCTTTGAGAGAGGCGGCTCCAAGAAGATGGCTAGGGCAGAGATGGCAGCAATAAAACCCTAGAAATCTAGGGCATCTATATGTGAGAAAGAGAGGAAAAGAGAGAAAGAAGAGAGATAGCTATTCTTGGAGAAAAGGTTTCTTTCATTCATCTATAATCATCATCGTTACATGATTATATAACCCGTCCCATGACGGCCACCAAAATAAAACCAGCACCACACATGAACCGGTGCCTTATTATATGGATAATAAACCCTAAAAAACTCCCTTGGACCCCCACACCTTGGGCCCAAACCCAGCCCAATGATAGACTAGCCCCCTCAAGACCCAACAACCTGGGCCTTAACCCTGTGGAGCCTACAAACCTCCACCCTAGGATTTAAGCTTTGGAGTACCACACCAGGCTCTAATCTCCACCTTGGTGCTTCAAAGCTGCTGAAAAATCTGCACATTCCCTCAGACCCATCAGTGTCACACATGAGAGAAAGCTATCCCGTGGAAGAGTCTTCGTAAGTGCATCTGCCTGGTTCTTCTTTGTATGAACTTTTACCAGCTCCACTTCACCTTCTTCCACCAATTCTCTGATCCTGTGATACCTCACATCTATATGCTTTGTGCGTGCATGATAGATTGGGTTCTGAGCCAACTGCAGGGCACTCTGACTATCACTGTGTACAATACTGTACCCTGCTTCACCCCATTTCCATGATGAGTCTCTTCAACCAAAGAGCCTCCTTGGCAGCCTCTGTAATCCCTATATACTCAGCTTCTGTTGTAGACAAAGCTGTAATAGGTTGAAGGGTTGATCTCCAAGAAATTAATCCACCATACATGCTGAACACATACCCTGTGGTAGACCTTCTTGTATCCAGATCACCTGCAAAATTTGCATCCACAAATCCTTCCAATGGACCTAATGACTTACTTGGGATATTAGATTTCTCCTTAGATCCATCTTGCTGCCCAAAAATTAGACCAAGTCCACGAGTTCCTGAAGGTACCTCAAAATCCACTTGAGTGCCTTCCAGTGCTCCTTCCCTGGGTTCGCCATGAATCTGCTCACCTGGCTCACTGCATATGCTATGTCAGGCCTGCAACACACCATAGCATACATAATGCTGCCCACGGCACTGGCATATGGAACTCTCTCCATGTACTCTTTCTCTTCATCTGTCTGGGGGTTCTGTAACTTAGAAAGAGACATGTGACTAGCCAAAGGTGTTCCAACTGGTTTGGCCTTATCCATCCCAAACCTCTCCAACACCTTGTGAATATATCCACCCAATGACAAGTGTAGAATTCCCTTGGTCCTATCTCTGTAAATTTCCATCCCAAGTATCTTCCTAGCTGACCCCAAATCCTTCATTTCAAATTCTGTTGATAATGCATATTTCAGTCCATTCACTGCTTCAACACTCCTGCTGGCAATGAGCATATCATCCATACAGAAGGAGATACAGTGCATCATCCTCATCCACATTTTTCACATAGACACAAGTATCATGTTCACATCTAGAAAATCCAAGGCCCAAAATAAAAGTGTCAAACCTTTTGTACCACTGACGGGGTGACTGCTTCAAACCATAGAGCGATTTCTTTAGTAGACACACTTTTTCTTCCAATCCAGATTCCTTGAAACCCTCTGGTTGCTTCATGTATATCCTCTCCTCTAGACTCCCATGTAAGAAAGCCGTCTTCACGTCCATCTGCTGCAACTCCATACCATGTTGTGCTACGAGAGATAACAACACACGAATTGAAGCATGACGTACCACTGGAGAGAATACCTCTGTGTAGTCCACTCCCTCTCTCTGTGAGAACCCCTTAGCAACAAGCCTTGCTTTGTATCTGACTCCACCTTGCTCTGAAGGTGCCTCCTTCTTTGTGAACACCCATTTTGAACCAATGGCCCGAGCATCTCTAGGTAGATCCACTAGCTGCCATGTCTTGTTCTTTTCCAGGGACTCCATCTCCTCCATCATGGCCTGCATCCATGAGTCTCTTTCTGAACTTTCCATGGCTTCTTGGAAGGTCTCTGGATCTTCATTTGCAGTGATTAGAGCATAGGAAATCATGTCATCAATGCGATACCGAGCAGGTTTGATGATGGTACGCTTTGCCTTGTGTAGTGCCACACCCCTTTGATCATCTCTCAAAGCTGAAGTGTGTGACTCCACCTGCACCTCCTTTTGGATTGATGGCTCTCTGGCTGATCCTTTATGTATTGGAACATTCATACCAAACTCCACCTCAAAAGAAGCACGTTTTGAAGTAGAAGTAGAAGGTACATCACCTGTCAGCCAATGCTGTCCACTGCTGTCCTGTTCAGCCTTTTCAGCTCCATCTGCAATCTCTGACCTCTTCAAGATGCTCTTCTCATCAAAAATAATGTCTCTACTGATGATACACTTCTGTGAATCTGAACTCCATAGCAAATAGCCTTTAACTCCCTGTGGATACCCGATGAAGATCAGCCTTTGTGATTTTGGGTCCAGCTTGCTCCTTTCAGTTGCCTCCACATGTGCATAGGCTGGGCAACCAAAAATCCTTAGGTGTCCAAGCTCCACCTTCTTCCCACTCCAGATCTCCTCTGGAATGCCTCCATCAAGTTTTCTATTAGGGGACCTGTTAACAAGAAAACCAGAGAACATAATTGCATCACCCCAAAAGACCTTGGGCAGTGATGCCTGCAGCCTCAAACTCCTAGCCTTCTCTGTCAATGTACGATTCATCCTCTCTGCCACACCATTCTGCTGGGGAGTCATCCTCACTGTGTAATGGCGTTGGATCCCATTTTCCTCACAGTAGCTTCTGAATTCATTGCTTGTATACTCCCCTCCATTGTCAGATCTCAAACACTTCACTGGTTTTCCTGTCTCCTTTTCAACACCAACTCTCCAAGCTTTAAACCGGGCAAATACCTCTGATTTTTCTCTTATCAGATATACCCATACCTTCCTGGAGTAGTCATCAATGAAGGTCAAAAAATACTTAGCCCCACCTCTGGCTGACACAGGGGCCGGTCCCCATACATCTGAGTGAACTAGTTCCAGAATACCTTCACTCTGCTTGGAACTGCTGGCAAATCTCACCCTATGTTGTTTGCCATAAATACAGGGCTCACAGATGTCATTGTCCTCCTTCTTAAGTGCTGGAATCAGACCTCTTTTGCTGAGTTCTATAAGCCCTTTATCACTCATGTGTCCCATTCGATAGTGCCACAGTTTATAGACCAACTGTTCCTCCTGTGCCGCTGCTAGCACCTCTGCACCATCTATGGCCACTGAGCCTTCCATCTGATAGAGATTATTTTCCAACCTTCTCCCTTTCATCACCACTAATGCACCCTTGGTTATCCTCAAACATCCACTCCCCGGCTGGCTTCCAAAAGCATACCCATGCTTCTCCAGGTAGCCCAAAGAAATTAGATTCTTCTTCAACTCCGGGACATGTTTGACATTGGTCAAAGTCCTTATAACCCCATCATACATCCTCACCCTTATGCTTCCAACTCCAGCAACCTTACAAGGATGATTATCACCAAGGCATACACTCCCTCCATCAGATTCTTCATAAGTTGCAAACCACTCCCTATGCGAAGTATAATGGTGAGAACAGGCTGAGTCAAGTGTCCAACAACTATCACACTTCTTGGTCCCATCTGAAACTACCAGTACATCATCTTCACTGTCTTCAGATGAATTTGCACCACCATTGCTGGCTGAACCTCCCTTGGAAATGCCCTTCCCCTTCTCATTCTTCAGAAGTGGGCAATTTCTCTTCAGGTGACCAATCTGATGACACTTGTAACACTTCCATGCTTTCTGCTTGCCCCGAGACTTAGATCTGCCTTTGGACTTGCCTCTAACCTTTTCCCAGGGTCTTCCTTGCCTCTCATTCACAGCAAGTACCTCTGTGTTAGAGTTTCCATGCGGATCTTTTCTCTTTGCTGGTTTGATCTCAGCACCCCCACAACCTCTTCATAATTCAGGTCTCCTTCCCATACACCAAGGTTGTAATCAGACCATCATAGGAACTGGGTAGCGAACACAACAAGATGAGGGTCTTGTCTTCTTCATCAATCTTCACATCAAGGCTCATCACCTCTGAGCACACCTGATTGAATTTCTGAATATGGGCCACAAGATCTCCTCCCTCAGGCATTCTCAAGCTGTACAACTGTTTCTTCAACCACAACTTGTTTGTCATGCTCTTTCCCATGTAAGTGTTCTCTAAAGTTTCCCAGAGCCCCCTTGCCGTGGTCTGCGTGCAAATCTCGGCAAGACTTGATCAGCCAAGCACATCCTGATTGTGCTAAATGCAATCTCCTCTAACTCCTCCCAATCCTCACGACTTACATTATCCGGTCTTTGTTTCACCAAGACCTTATAAATCCTTTGCTGTACCAATAAATCCTTCACCCTTTGCTGCCATAGGGTGAAGTTTCCCTTGCCATCATACTTTTCAAAATCGAATTTAAAGCTACTAGATGCCATATCCAACCAAGAAACAATGCACACAACAAAAACAGAAAATTAAACTTGCTGCAGAAATTTTGGTTTGATATCTTACCAAGAAACGCCCAAGATCCAATCTTTTCTCCACCAAATCACCGAGGCTCTGATACCAAATGAAGAGTGGATCGTCCTCTTTCTACCCTTGGAGCATAGCACGCATTCGACCAGCCCCAAGTCGTGTGGAGATGCGGAAGCGAGATGATATCCCTGCTGAAATTCTGCAGCAGAATTTTGGATCTTGATCTTGTAATCTTTCCGGATTGATTAGCAACTAGGATTTTCTTTGGTTTCTTGCCCCAAGATTGTAAGAGAGGGTCGTGGCCTCTCTTCTTCCTCACGTGAACCTTCAGATCTGATCCAGAAAATCAAGAGATGCTGCCCAAGAAGAAGGTGCTGCTAGGGTTTCCTCTTCTCCTTCTTTGAGAGAGGCGGCTCCAAGAAGATGGCTAGGGCAGAGATGGCAGCAATAAAACCTAGAAATTTAGGGCATCTATATGTGAGAAGAGAGGAAAAGTGTACAAGAGAGGAAAAAAGAGATAGCTCGTTCTTGGAGAAAAGAGTTTCTTTCATTCATCTTAATCATCATCGTTACATGATTATATCAACCCTGTCCCATGACGACCACCAAAATAAAACCAGCACCACATATGAACCAGTGCCTTATTATATGGATAATAAACCTTAAAAAACTCCCTTGGACCAGCCCACACCTTGGGCCAAACTCAGCCCAATGATAGACTAGCCCCCTCAAGATCCAACAACCTGGGCCTTAAACATGTGGAGCCTATAAACCTCCACCCTAGGATTTAAGCTTTGGAGTACCATACCAGGCTCTATAATAGCTTGGTTGAATAATGAATCAAATACATCTATAATTTGCTGAGAAAGCTCAAAGTTATCTTTTCAAATATTAAGAATGTTTCTTGTTAACATCTCCAGTAGAACCAAGTGACTGATTTTTTTTTAAAAAAAAAATTGGTAGGTATAGATTCAAATTTAAAGAGCCAATACTTTGGAATGCAAATTATTCATATCAAGTCAATTTGGTTGTAAAGATAGATTTTCTATGAACAATTTTCATGAGATAGCAATAATCTCATCATGACCAAAAAGTACTCATAACAACTATTGCAAGTGAAAGATTTATTACTTGTTCACATCCAAACAACCAAGTTTTCCCCTTTGAGGAAGAAAAACCCTAAACCTATTCTATTAGTTGAATCATTTCCTCATCAACCCCATGGATCATCTGATTTGAAACACTAGATATGGCATCTGTTGACTGGAGCGTGCTTCTCGGTTCCAGATTATCGAGAATAAAGAAATGAATTTTTGATGGACTAGAGTTTAACCATGTGTCTTTCCAAAATGAAATAGGAGAACCATTTTCCAATCTGTGTTTAGCTCCTGCTTTGAAAATGCACTGAATCCAAGCTGGAGATGGTGAGTCATTTGCAGAATTGTTTTTATGATCTGGACTGATTGCTGAAAACTCATTAGAAACTGCATTTAAATTTTACTCAAAAAGGAGGAGTAAAATGCAAAAAGAACTTGATAGATTACGAGGGGCCTCATCAATTAACAGCATTATGCTTGTCTTAGGAAGCCACATATATTGTTTCATTGATATAGTCATCTGGGATGGAAAAAAGTTCTTTAGTTTCGGAAACAAACAACCTAAATTTTTGAAGTTATGAATAATTTAGGGTTTGTTGGTGGATGACTTAGTTTTAATCAAGTCAATATCCACCTAAGAATAGCAGTTGAGTTGGGTTCTACAACCAACTCTTACTACATATTTAGCTTCATATATTGTTTTGAGTCTCAAGTACATTTGTAAGAACAAGGAGAAGAAAACTCTCTCTTGGATAAACTTTCACATCAATCAATGAAGGGGGAGATAGTGTGAGTGTGAATCAAAAAGGAGACTCTTATGGCCTATTTTTTCTTAGCAATTTTAGTGTCCAGAGTTTTGAGGGACACGTGTGATACAGAAGTAGATATGCGATTGTGGTAACAAAGCCATTTGATCAAGAACTTTTGCATTTAGGTAAATCATCAACCCTATCTCCTTCAGTGTAAATGAAGGATGAATTTATGGATTTGTGAACAAATGTATAAACAATTATTAAGCTTAAGAATAGCATTGTACGTTACTACATCAGTTTGACATTATTTTTTTCATAGTAGTGGCAACAACTTAGGGTATAAGCTAATGGATGAAAGTTTATCTTCTACAAATAAGGATCATGTGCCTGTAGGAAAAAATAAAACTTTGATAGATAGGTACTTGGATAATGCTCAAGAGAAAATGCTTGGAGTGGGAGTAATAGCATTTAGAATCTCATTTCATAAACTTTTCCCACTCACTTAAACTCAATACATATTGACCTATTTATAGACATAGAAAGTGCCTATTGAGCTTCCTCATAAATACATCATAATGTAACCTTTTAGTCTTCCCATGTGACTCTTCGTTTTCATAACTAACTCTTCATTCTTCTAGATATCTCTTAGACTTTCACACTCATTAATGTCACATAGAAAATACAAAAGACACTTAGATTTCCACACTCATTTATTACAATTAATTCCAACATCTCCCCTTAATTTGTATTTTTCATAATATCTTCAATTACTGATTTGAACTGCAACCAGAAGGAAAATCTCTTATGACACATGCTCTTCTCTTTGATGTATGATGTGGATATCTTGTATCTACTTCAATCACTCTTCTTCATCTTCTATGATAACTCTTTTTTTATTGTCTGCTTCAACTCATGTAATTCTTTCATTACATCTTCATATTTGTTCTTCAACTCTTCATAGGATTCATGCATATTTTGCGTTGATAGCTTGACAGCTTCAATTTCCTGAAAATGCACATCTTATATGGCGCAACCACAACTATTACCTTCTCATCCTCCATTTTGCACAACCTCTGAAGACCACTCTTGTCTTCTTTCCTTTTGCAAAGTCTCTCTTATCTTGGACTTGCACACTTCTCAACGGATTCCTTTTGATCCGGAGACTTATCACCTTGCTGGAGGATATAGATCCGGCTTCACGAGCAACTCTTGTACGAGCACCTTCTGCACTCGGAGCTTTCTCTAGCTCGCAACTGCTCCTTGACTCTTTGGCTCTGTGGTTTGCTTCAGGATCTACCAGGCTCTTTGGCTCCTTGGCTCTGTAGCTCTCTACTTCATGCCACTTTTTTTTTTGTGGGATCGACCTAGCTTATACCAATTGTAGGAAAAAATAAAACTTTGATAGATAGGTACTTGGATAATGCTCAAGAGGAAATGCTTGGAGTGGGAGTAATAGCATTTAGAATCTCATTTCATAAACTTTTCCCACTCACTTAAACTCAATACATATTGACCTTTTATAGACATAGAAAGTGCCTATTCAGCTTCTCTCATAAATACATCATAATGTAACCTTTTAGTCTTCCCATGTGACTCTTCGTTTTCATAACTAACTCTTCATTCTTCTAGATATCTCTTAGACTTCCACACTCATTAATGTCACATAGAAAATACAAAAGACACTTAGATTTTCACACTCATTTATTACAAATTAATTCCAACAGTGCCTTCTATCACTTAACTATTGGTTTTATCAGTATATTCAAACTCGATGCTATAGTTTAGAAAATAAAGAATTTAATATTTTCTTATTGATACTATGGTTTTGAAGATAAGGAATTTATTGTAATGTTTTCTTATCTCTTATATTCTTCAACCTATGCATCTGTAACTATAAATTCAAACAAATATGAATGAAGTTTTTGAGGTTTTCCCACAAAACCTAGAGTCTTATTTTATTTTATGGTATTATAACATAATTAAGTGCTCTCATAAGCCATCATCTCTATTTTCTATTTCCTTCTATGACAACTGAAAGCTCCATTAGTGTCACTCTTTCCATTTCCATTTCTTCTCAAAGTCCAATATCTTCTTCTCAGCCTACTTTGATCACCATTAATATAGCTTCCTAGCTTCCCATAAAACTTAACTCTTAAAATTTCCTTCTTGGAGAGCTTAGTTTCACTCTCTCCATGTTAGTTATTATCTTATGATCATGTTTGTTACAGGTTCAACTCTTTATCCTTCACTTACAATTATGTCCAATAGCAACACTGTTGATAATTCCACTCACACACATTAGATACAACAAGACCAACTTCTCCTATGTGCCATTCTCACTTCAACTTCTAAAGCAATGGTTCACTTTGTTGCCTCAACAAAAACTTTTCCTAAAGCCTAAGCAAAGTTAGAGCATTTGTTTGCCAGTAAGAGATACTCTTACATCATGAGCCTTGAGAATAAGCTGTCTCATACAAATTGAGGTACCAAACCAGTTACTAAATACTTGTAGATCTTCAATTCCCTTGTCAATGATGATGATCTTCTCATTCATGCCCTCAATGGTCCAGGGCCAAATTTTATGGAGATTTTTTGCTGCTATTCAGGTACATGAACATCTAATTACTTTTGAAGAGTTTTATAACAAATTAACTAAACATAAGGACTTTCTCAAATGCTATGAGCCTGACCAACCTTACCATTGCCACTGCCCATCATACCTACAAATCAAACATTCAAATTCCTCTTTATGCAATAACAGCCAGCATTCCTTGAACCCACTTCCGATCAGCTTACTGATGCACTCACAAACCCTTACCACATCCAATGTTTTACTTGCTTAAGTCCAAGATTAGAGTCTCAACGGGATCCACCATGTTGCATGCATGCAAATGAAATCTATCTTTTACAAATAAGAAGCATGTGCTATCTATCAGTTAGTCATTGTCTTTATTTGTATATTTAAACTTGATGTTGTAGTTTAGAAAGGTAAAGGATTTCCATAATCTTTTCCTATTGATGCTATAATTTAGGAAGATAAGGGATTTATTATAACCTTTTCTTTTCTATTATAATTTCAAACCCATACACTTATAATTATAAATTTTAATAACTGTGAATGAAGTTTTTTGAGCTTTTCTATAAATATAGTCTTATTTTATTTTATAAATGAGCTAGGCTCAAGAAGTATTGAAAGTACTGCTCTGTTCATTCTTGGACTATCACCTATTCGATTTGAGCCATTTTTGGGCTACCAATTTCTTAACATAACATGTAATATATTGTTTTATTTGGGTTTTTGCTTATCTCTTGTATGCATGGTGGATACAAAATTATGCATTTAAATGATATATAACACAACTTTTGTATGTGAGAGAGAACCGTAAAAGTAAACTAAAAGGAGACAATAGCACGATTGGTTAGGGGACTTCAAATCTAAAATTCTTCACATCCTTTCTTCTCTTCTAGATGAAATTATTGTTGGAACATTTTATCTCTTATTTTAAGTAATTTTTGATGTATTCACTATTACAAATAAAGAGTGAGAAACAATATTGACCGGTTTAATGTGTATTATGAATGGCGCTTTTTGTAGAGTCAAATTCGTTCCACCCATATATAAACATTTGATAGCAATCTACTCTTAAGATTAAATCATAGCATTTTCATTGAATTGTTCTCTAATGAAGGATAATTAGGGTGGACCCAAATCAACCAAATCTAGATGTGATGAAAATTAATAAAGATCTCTCTTTTATATGGATCAATCCTTTCTTTAAATGCTTAATGGATGTACCTAAGTTCATTCAATCTCTCAAATTTCTTCTTAATTGTGTTGAGTTTGTTTTGGATTAATAAGAATAGTGATCTAATCCTCTATGTGTAGATTTGAAGGAGTGTACCCAATCAATTTGATCAAATGCATTATGATGTGTTTTCATTAGGTTAATCTGATTAGACGCATCATTGTGCCGTATCTTATAAAGAGAGAGAAAAATAAATCATTATCCATTTAAATATCCTATTAGATTACCTTATTTAAAACTAGGACCTATATTTAAGTGAATTTATGTTTTTTAACTATCCAATGTGGGACTAAAATTTTGAATTACTAAATAAAATCTAACAACCTTAAACCCTATATCAAATGCCATCTATCTGTCTTACTCCCAACCAATTAGAGATTAAACTTAAAACCAACAAAAATAGTATCAAAGCTATGAGATCATGTTTTAATTAAGTGAAAATTTCAGCATACGAAAACAAGTCCGGTGAAATTTTACATGCTTTATACATTAGTTTACTTGGTCAAATAGAGCACGATGGATTCTATTACGAATAAATTTACAGGAATAGCTCATCTTGATCATGCACCATCAGAGTTGGTCTAGCGGTATGTTATTCCCACTCTTCCCAAGAGGATGAGATTTTTTTTTAATGCTTCTCAACTTGTTTTGAAGGATGTGCTAGATCTAGATCTTCTATTTTATAAATTGGAAGTCCTTAGTAATTTTGTTTTTGCTAATAAAAGCATCTTCTAAAATGATGGAATTCTATTATTTAATTTATATCACACTTCGATTAGCTTCTTTTCTGGTTAGCACATAGCTCTAGGAATGTTCTATGTATCTAATAGAGTCATATTTTCTAAGGCCCAACTTTTCATACATATGAGAAGTATGAATGTAAGTTACTTAACTCAACTCATCTAAGCCTTTTCCCAACTACATGGGATCGGTTACATGAATCTGCTTCCTTCACTCTACTCTATTCAGGACCAAGTCAATATTTAAATTATAAATAGTTATATTTTTTTAATTATTTTGCCCATATTAGTTCAGGTCTACCTCTACCTCTATCCTTACTATATATTATTAAAAAATTACTCTTTCTAATTGGAGCATCTAAAGGTCTACGTAACTATGTTGTATATATCCAAACCACCGTAATTGATTTTTTCTCATTTTATCTTCAATTGGGGCTACTCCTATCATTTCTCTTATATTTATTTCTAATTCCATCTTTTAAAGTTTTACCACATATCCATCTTAACATACGCATTTCTATTACACTTAATTTATTCACATATTATTTTAATATTGTCCAACACTCTGTTCCATATAGCATAGCTGACCTAATAACAATTTTATAGAATTTTTCATTCAATTTTAATGGGATGTGCCGATCATATAATACTTTCGAAGCACTCCTCCAATTAATTCATCCTGCTTTAACTCTATGATTCATATCTTCACTTATTTCACCTTCTTGCTGGATAATTGATCCCACATACCTAATTTTTTACTCATTGATATCTCTTGGCTTGCAATCTCACTGTTTCTTCATTTGTATTTTTACTCCCACTAAAATTACATTTATGTATTCAGTTTTAGTTCTACTAATCTTAAAACCTTTAGATTCTAAAGCCTCTCTCCAAATCCCTAGCTTAACATTTACTTCAGATTTAGTTTTATCAATCAACACTATATCATCTGCAAATAACATACACCATGAGATATCATTTTAAATATGTTTGATTAATTATTCATAACTAATATAAAAGATACGAACTTAAGGCAGATCCTTGATGTAAACCTACATTAATTAAAACTCATAGTTTCTTCTATAGTTGCTTTAACAATAATTATTGCTCTATCATGCATATCTTTTATCAATTCTATGTACCTTTTGGTAACTTTTTTTTCTCTACAATCCATCATATTATTTCTCTAGGTACTCTATCATATGCTTTCTCTAAATCAATAAAGATAATATAAAGGTCTTTTTTTTTTGTATCTCTCCATCAATCTTCTTAATAAATAAATAGCTTCTATGGTCGATCTTTCAGGCATAAATTCAAATTAATTATTTGACACCAAAGTTTCAGCTCTTAATAAATTTTATATTACTCTATTCCATAATTTTATTGTATGACTCATTAGCTTAATCCCTCTATAATTTGCATAGTTTTGAATATCTTCTTTATTTTTGTATATGGTTATTAATATGCCTTTTCTCCAATAATCCAACATTCTTTTAGTTGCTATAATCCTATTAAATAAATTGGTTAACCACATGACTCCAATTTCTCCTAAGCTTTTTCAAACCTCAATGAGATCGCATCTAGTCCTAATGCCTTTGTATTTTTTATTTTACTCAAAGCATTTTTAACCTTAAGCATGCTAAATCTACCAAAAAATTTATACTCACTTGTTACTCTTAGGTTATCACATCCTTCTATCCTTAAATTATCAAATTATTTTTATTAATAATTTTTTAAAATAACTTTTTCATCATTCTTTATCTCTTCCTTTTTTACTAAGACTCTTTCATCTTCATCCTTAATACATTCAATACAGTCAAGATCTTTTATTTTCTTTTCTTTTAATTTTGCTAATTTATATATAGTCTTTTCAACTTCTTTCATATCTAATCTATTATGTAAATTATCATAGGCTTTAATTTTGATATTACTTACTACTTTTTTCGCTTCTTTCTTTGCATTCCTATATTTTTTAAAACTTTCTTTATTCCTAGCCTCTTGCCAAATTTTATAGTTTGTCTTTTAAGCTTGATGGTAGCTTGAACTTTCTCGTTCCATCATCAAGTTTTTTTTCCTACTAGTCCTACTCCTTTTGATTCTTCTAGAACTTCTTTTGCTATATTTTTTATGCATTTAGTTACTTTTTTTCATATTAAGTTGGGATCACTATCTATATTCATAGTCATTACTCTTACTAACTTTTTTTAAAATAATTCTATTTTTTTCTTTTCAAATTTTATCATTTAATTTTGAATTAATAGTTTTACATTTTACTTTAGATTTTATTTTTATTCATATGTCTGCTATCATTATCTATGTTATGAAGTTAAACTTTCTCCTATAATAACTTTACAGTTTTTGCATGTTATTTTATCTATCTTCCTAGTTAAGAAAAAGTCTATTTGACTTTTATTAGATCCACTTTAAATGTTATTAAATATTCATCTCTCTTTTTGAAATAAGTATTTTCTATTGTTAGATTATACGCCACTGCAAAATCTAATAAGCTCACACCGGCTTCATTCCTATCTTCAAATCCATATCTTTATTTATCATTTATATCCATCCCTTTATTTACCTACATGTTGATTAAAATCTTCTTCCAAATATATCTTTTCTTTTGTGGTGTTTCTTGCATTACTTCATCTATGTCTTTCCAAAATTATATCTTAGTTTGTTGATCTAATCCTACTTGTGATACATATACACTAATTATGTTAATTATATTATTCTTAATTATAAGTTTTAGGGATATAATCTGATATCTTTTTCTAGTTACCTTAACAACATATTCCTTAAAATTTTTATCTATAATTATTCCTACTCTATTTTGTTTTTATATTTTTAGTGTAATATAATTATATCATGTATTCTCTATTTCTCTAGATCTTTTACCTACCCATTTAGTTTTTTATATTTAATTTTCTCCTAATCATAGTATCCACTATCTCCATAGTTTTATCTATTAGTATTTCTATGTTCCATGTTGCTATTCTAAGCTGACTATCATGGACTAACTTCTTTATCCCTACTCGTCCATAGTGCAGAAACTCTTGCTCACTTATCATCGCATCCTGGCATCAGTGCAGCGCTCCTTGACCATTTTTTAAAATATTTGAAGGCAGATGCAATGCGTCTCTTAACGGGAATGTCCTAGCCCTTTGCATAGTTTGATTTACGAGATTCATATTTTAAAGATTCTGATGAAGTTTTATGCTAGCTATCAGCTACCTAACAATCCTCCTTCTTTACTCGGGCTTGGGATCGGCCTTGGCGGAGTTAAGTATGAATGTAAGTTATTAAACCTTATTAACAAAGTTATAAAACTTAGAATTTTTGCTCCATAATTCATATAAAATAAAAGGTACATATTTAGATGGTGCATAATTATTAATTGTAGCTCTAGTTAATAGTGCATCTTGCTACTAGCGAAAATTAGAATTTTTGCTCCATAATTTATATAAAATAGAAGGTATATATTTAAATGGTGCATAATTAATGGTAAGCTCTAGTTAATAGTGCATCTCGCTAATAGGAGATAACTAAATTAGCTTGTGCTACATCAATCTAACCATGTCTGAGGGGTTATATTCCTTCTTTGTATTGCGAAGTTATAGAAATAGTTAATAATTTAGCTATTATCTTTCTAGATATATGGTTGCAACCAAGATCAATTGTAAGTGATGCTCTTGTCTAATAAATTGTCAATCTATCTTAAATAGTATTTGAAGCAATCTAATACTAATAAGAAGATCAAGTTGATATGACCGTAAAGCATGAAGTCATTTATTAGAGTGATGAAATATGAAGTACCATATCTTGCTCTCACATTCATTAGACTACAAATATCCAAATGAATAAGTCATAGGGATGTTGAGTTTCTAGTTGCTTTATCAAATGATCTTCTGATTGTTTTCTTAGCTAAATATTATTCATAAATAGGCAAGTCAACCTATGCAATTGAGACAATGAGAGCTTCTCCAACTAATCTATTCATTCTATATTCTTTAGATGTTTTAATCTAGTATCCTATATAATAAAGTCATTATAAGTATCATCATTAGAATAAGTAATATAGGAGAAATATCCACTAGTATAAACCATCCACAAGCATGATAAATACTTCATAAATATAAACTTACACAATAGTCAATATGTTCAAATTTAAAACATAAACCTAGAGAGATTAATATCAAGTCAAGACTTCATCAAATCTTAGGTGCATACAAAACATCATGGAGATGCAATGTGCATTCACCTTACACTACCAACTTATAGGAACCAACCCTAAGACCTTTATGCTAGTATTGTTTTCTATGTAAATCAATCTATTTCTTGTTGGAATCTAATGAGACTCTGCATATGTTGTCCAACACTTCATAATATACTTAGTTGTAAAATATGTAGCTTGAATAGGAACAATTTTAGACAACATCAAATAATAACTAATATATAAATAGAAGGAATCAAATAACTGAAAGTATACTTTCAACTCAATGCACTCACGAGCAAAGTGATTCGGGTTACTATGGTTATATTTGTCCTCTAATCTTCAGCATTCCTAGTCTTTCTATGAATAGCTTGGCCTTCTTGCTTTGTCTAGGTTCTTCTTCTTTAGTTCTCTTCTATTTAAAGCACAAGATAGACTCTACTAGATATGCTTTCCTAGCAAATTTTTAGCCAAAAAGTGTTTCCCCTTGAGTGTTACATGACAAGAAACATCATCATAGGTTTTGATATATTTGTTGTAGGTGAAATTCACTTCTATGTGTTCCCAAGAGATAGATAGAGAGAAAATGACAACATGCACTTACAATTTATCCATCAATCATGGCCTGTAACTCTCAACTTAATAATCATGTCATGGTGTTCTTATTGACATCAAATTTCAAGGTGAGTTGGCTCAATCTAGCGATAGAAGTTCCAATATGTTGGATCTTTACAGCATCCTAACTCACCATTATACTTCTCAAATTGTCATAATACTAGTTTCCATGCTACTCAGGAATAGGATGCGAGCAACATACTCTTTTATCTTCCAAGTATGATAGGCTTATTGGTCTCATCTAAGTCATGCCTAGCTCTCATATTCAAGCTCTATCATCGACTTAATTATAATATCTAGTATGTCCTACTATAGAAGAAACTTAATATTACAATGCCAAACATCATAATTTTATTTTTTACCATATTTGAGCTTAGCAACAATGCATTTAGTTGCAACCATAGTCAACTAAAAGGGTAGGAAAAAGAGCACAAAATCAACAACTAACTCAACATACCAACAACATAATATTGCAATAATTTCTTGAATTAAGAGATAATAATCTAACATATGTCATAGAATCCAAAGAAATGTTACATGACCAATTATCTCCCTTAAACAAAGTCTAATTTGTATTAGTTAATTCAATTATATACAAAATCTAGGAATTAGACAGTAATTTCTCAATAATTCCTCATGTCTAAATCTCCATACTTAATATGGCATTCAAGCCATGTTATCATGCAAATCTTATGATACAGGATGTTGCACACATTTAATCACCCAATAAACATTTCATGAAATAAAATCATCTATTATATTTAATTATTTCAACATGCCCCAAAACCATATACATTATGATAGTAATATAATGAGCATTGCATGTCATAGCATAATATTCAAGGGAATAAACAAAGAGATAAACAAGTCATCTAACATGGAGACCTATTTTACTATTTTCTAAAATTAAATATGTCAAAAACATACAAATTTCACATCACACATCATATGTCAAATCAAGGTGTTCATATTATCCTTGGCCAAGCATTCCAATGCTCAGGCTATCAGTTAATTTATTACTTAAACTTATAACCATATCAAGTGCATAAAACTAGAAAAATTATATCAAAAAAATCATGTCAATTAGAATTAAAAGAAAATTTCTATGTTTTTTAAAGAAAAAAAATTATAATCAATCACACAGGTTAGAACATTGAAGGAGGGGTAAAAATAGATGTGTATGTTGCCTTTTTTATTTATTTTTTTTTGGTACAAGCGGGTGATCACACCAATCTAGGGTGAGTCAAACCCGAGATATCCGAATACAAAATATGAGACAGTATGAGAGAACAAGGGTCACCGAGCATCCAACTCCAGAACCCTGAATGATAGACCACCCTGGCGGCAATCCAATCAGCCGCCGAGTTAGCCTCCCTTATATATGACGAATCTGGACGCTGGTAGCTCCCTGAAGGAGATAATGGATGTCGCTGATCAAAGGAATGGTCGGCAGGTGGACGTTGGACTCCTGACGGATCCAGCTAATAACTGTAGCTGAGTCTCCCTCTATAATAAGCTTCGTAGTACCCAGGCTCCGAAGGGCGTGAGAAATACCGGCCCAAGCCGCATAAAGCTCAGCAAGGGAACAGAAGAATCCAGAGTTCCAAAGCCGCCGGCCGCTAGCAACGACCCCTCCGGCCCCCGAATCACAAAAGCTGAATCCGCACATCTCCCACGAACACTCCCATCAAAATTGATTTTGACAAACCCTGGAGGAGGGGGCTCCCAAGAGATAAAGACCGTGTGCCGGTGCGCTGCAGAAGCAGCATGGGAGTCCCAAAGGCCAGGGCTATCACCACCAATAGTCCTCTGATGTAGAGTGTACTCAGCATATAAGGAGACAACAGTCCTGACAACCCGATAAGAAGGAGTGAGCACGTCCGAGAACACGAACTGGTTACGGGATAACCAGATCTGGAGAGCAACATAAGCCAACGTCGGGCCCACCTGATGGTTCCCACCCCCCTTGACTTGTCTGAGAAGCCTCAAGAAGGATAAACGGTGGGAGTCCAAATCCTGCAGCGAAGACCACGCACCTAACCTTTGCCAAATCTGTCTCGCTCTAGGGCATGAAAAGATAGCATGATCCACAGTTTCCTCCTCAAGGCTACACACTGGGCAGATAGGCATGATACGCATCCCTCTCCTAGAGAGCAAAGAACAGGTAGGAAGCACATTCCAAGCTAGCTTCCATATAAAAAGGCAAACCCTCGGATGAATGGGAAGATGCCAAATCCAAGCCGAATCCATAACTTGCAAGGGCGAAGACCTATAGATATGCAGGAGATCCCCGATAGGAGCCCGAGATGAACAAGATCTCCGCCAAACCCTTATATCAGTAGTATGACTCGGCATGAGAGGAATAGAAGTAATACGGTGGTAAAGCTCTCTGCCGAAGAAAGTAGAAACCAAAGAATGGTCCCAGACAGTGTGGTCAAGGGAGAGGAGATCACAAACTCTCATACCATTAGGGATATCTGTAGTCACAAAGGTAGGCCACCGAGAAAGAGGCTGGTCCGCAATCCAAGTGTCCTGAAGAACATCGACTGAAGAACCATCACCAATCATCCAAGAGGTGCGGTCCATAACAACCGAAGCATGCCGACAAACCTCTTTCCAGAAGAAAGAGTGCCCACGAGAAGAAGGAGAAGAGATAGTGATTCCAATCTCCGTATTTACCATGCATGAAGGCGCTCCACAAACAACGCGGATCAAGCAAGAATCGCGAGGCATGCCTAGCAATAAGAGCCTCCCTCCTAGCAACAAGAGATTGGATACCAAGACCCCCCTGAGCAATCGGCAAGCAAATGATATCCCAGTCAAGAAGATGGACGCCATGACCGTCCTGGCTCGAGGCCCAGAGAAAATCCCTGAAAATGATGCTCAATCTTCCTTAGGCACGTCACCGGGATGGCCGCGTTAGATAACAGATAGAGCGGAAGAGAAGAGAGAACTGAGCGCAAAAGGGTGATCCGAGCCATCATAGATAACCCAGAGACCTGCCAACCATCTAAGCGATCGCAGACCCTCCTCTCAAGAACATGAAGTCAGAACGACGAGGCCTTCTGCCAGTGATTGGGATCCCCAAGTAGGATAACCGATCAGCCTGAGAAGTAATACCCATGATATGCAAGATAGAATCCCTAACATAAGCTGTCATCTTAGGGCTAAAGCATACAGAGATTTACTTAAATTGACTTTCTGACCAGAAGCCCGACAATAGGTCTGCACAATGGCCGCAAATATGGATGCATTACGAATAGTGGCCTTACCCATAAGAATGCAGTCATCAGCGAATAGAAGGTGGGAGAGAGTCGGCCCAGTAGGACTCGCAGAGTAAGGGGCAATAGACAAATCATCTGAGCATGAATAAGAGCCCTGGACAAAGCATCAGCAGAAAGGATGAAGAGAAAAGGGGACAGAGGGCAGCCCTGCCGCAAACCGACCTCAGAGTGAAAATAATCCGTCTGACCCCCGTTGATGATGAGAGAGAAGGATGGTCGAAGAATACATGCCATAATCCAGTCGACAAAGCAATCATCAAACCCAAACTCAGCTAGCGTATGTCTCAGGAAATCCCAGCTCATTCTATCATAAGCTCTCTCCATATCCAGCTTAACAGCCATGAGGCTATGACGTCGAGGAGCACGCTGAAGGTCATGCATGAGTTCCTGAGCTAGAAGGGCATTATCAGTAATGCTACGTCCCCTGATAAAAGTGCCCTGCTCTAGGGAGATGAGGCGAGGGATCACCGGAGACAAACGGGAGACCAAAATGCGAGCACACACCTTGTACAAGGTGGAACAAAGACTGATATGCCGGTAATGCTGAGGAGAGGAGCATCAGGGCGTTTGGGCACCAAGGTAATAAGGGTCCTATTCCAATCAGGGGGAACAGAGTGAGAGAGAAACACCAGCTGAATGGCCTGCACAACCTCCTGACCCACTATATCCCAATAGAACCGGAAGAAGAAAGGAGGAAACCCATCAGGATCAGGGGCTTTATCGGCACCAAGATCCCAAACAGCTCGCTGAATATCGTCCACCGAAATAGGCATGGTGAGACGAGCATTTTCAGTAGTGGTGACCCTAAACTGGGCCAGAACAGGAAACACAGGGAAACCCACTCCAGTATGCTCCATCCATCTAGACTGAAAAAACTGATATAACAAGGTCCTGATAACCTGAACATCCTCCTGAATCTCCCCCTCATTATCAACTAAACGCCTAATGCGGTTCATCGCACGACGCTTCAAAGTGGCCTGATGAAAGAATCTAGTGTTGCGATCCCCCTCCCTAACCCACTGGATTCGGGACCTTTGTCTCCAAAAAGTCTCCTGTTGCAACAGCAGAGAATGGTGCTCAGCCAAACAGGACCTGAGAGACGAAAGGTCATACTGATTAAGGAACCCCTCTGATCCTCTTTCGACTGCAGGGTAGAGATGGTAGCCTCAATCTGCTAAACTTGTCGAACAATATCCCCCACCTCTCTTCTGTTCCATCTAGAGAGTCTACGACCAGCAAGAATCAGGCGCCGAGACAGCCGATAGGTAGCACTTCCTCTAATAGGTAATCGCCAAACCTGAGAGATGATTGACCTAGCAGAAGAATAAAAGGTCCAGAATTTCTCAAATCTAAACAACCTGCTCTGTTGAATAGTATTATCAGTAGAAACAAGAATAGGACAATGGTCGGATCCAATTCTGGACAGGTGAGTGACGGTAGCAGAAGGAAAAAGCTGGAGCCAAGAAGGAGACGCTATGGCCCTATCCAGTCTTTCCCAAACACGGGCAGAGCCTTGGCGGTTATTACACCAGGTGAAAGGGGATCCGGAAACCCCAGATCCAAGAGCCCAGCGGAGGATATAAAGGATCTGAACTCAACCACATCCGGTGATCCAACGAACTGCCGACCTCCTCTTTTCTCGTCAGCCCCGACAATGCAGTTGAAGTCACCAGCAAGGAGGGAAGGAAAGCCCTGAGCAAGAAGAGAGTGAAGCTCCACCCAGAGATCACGACGCAGTCTGAAGTCGGTACTGGCATAAACACCCGAGAGAAGCCAGGGGGCTGAGGAACCCTCAGATATGACCAAGGACACCTGTTGACCGCATCCGTGGAAGGCATCAACCCTGATGTTATTATTTTTCCAAAGAACCAGAATACCACCAGAGAGGCCAACCGACTCAATGGAATAAGAAACCCATAATCTGGAAAGCTGTCTCTGAAGACGAGAAAGGCTAGCCCCAGACAACCGGGTCTCCAGCAGAACACAAATGTCAAAGTCATAAAGCTGAAGAAGCCTACCGAACGAGGACCGAAACGAGGGTTTCAGGGCACCTCGAACATTCCAAAAAAGAATCTTCATTCAGAAGGTTGAGCAGGTGGGATATCATCCATATCCCAGAAATCTCCAGAACAACAGAGTCAGAAGTAGCGTGGGAGCCAACAAGCTCCGGAGCACTGCTTCCCCCTTCTTCCTGGCACACCTGCCGTGCCGATTCCATAGCCATATCTGCATCTTTTTGCTGAATAGCATTCTTTAGAAGGGAGACCGCAGAATCGTGATCAATCACAGCCGTCGAAGGAGGTAAGGAGGATTCTACCAAACTGCCCAGAGTAGTCCCCTCCTTGCAACGGGACTTCTTGGACCCCGGCCTAGGGGAAACACCTAAACCCTGGGGGTACTTGAAGGAGCAGAGAAGGAGAATACAGCTTTCTTCCCATCCTTACCCCTCAGAAGTCCTTTGCCTTTGGATGACTTAGGCTTAGAAGGTAGTCGCTGTATTAGAGGCTCAATAGGCCGGGCCCGCTTAGCAGGGCCAGAATTTCCTCCTATATGGGACAACAGGAGGCCGGGACCATTACCATCAGGGGAAGCTGACTCCAGGCAGGAAAATGGGTTAGCAGCCAAATTGATTGGAACATCAACCATTTTCCCTTCTGAAGACAGAATGTAGGATTCAGAGGCTTGATCAAGAGGCCCCTTGCAAACCGGCACGCCAGGGGAGAAACGGCACGCTGAGGTCCTGAGACCATCAGCTGCAACAGTCCCATGAAGAGGCTGCCTGTCCGAAGGAGGGATGGGCTCCTTGCCTCCCGACCTCCTGGAGAATTTTTTCGGCGAGACCCACCCGTCCGGGGAGGCAGAGGAAGGAGGAGAAGAAGAGCTCATACCAGGCTTCTGATTGCTGAGAGAAGGCTGAGCAGCTGGAGGCAATTTCCGGCGCCTCAGGGACAACATCCAAGGTCCAAAACCAGAACCACTCGGGGGGCAGAGGAAGAGGAAGGATCATGAGGTGCCCCACAGCTCCCTCCGAGATGCAGGGTACCGCACGAGCAGCAAATTCCTTCAAGATTTTTGAAGGAAAACTGCTGCCAGAATGGCTCCCTGCTTCCACGAACACGGGCACCCGGCCGCAGGGGCAAGCTCAAATCCACCCGGAGACACTCTCGCGAACCCTCCTCGAATCCGTTCTCTGGTAGAAGCATCGGAGAACATGTAATCGCCAGCAACTGCAACTATGGATGACAGCACGTCCTCCTTCCAGTATTCAATAGGCAGCTGGGGAAGACGCATCCAAAGCAGGGCACTGGTCAGAGAGCTTGAGGACGGGACGAAGTCTGGTTGCCACGAAGCAACGGCGATGGGTTGGCCATTGGCGACCCAGGGTCTTCGAAGAACAAGCTCCATGGCAAGAGGATCAGAGAAGCGGAAGAGAAAGTGCTTGTTGGCCAACGAAACCGATTCGATTTCCCCCTGAATCCTAGCTCGCTGAAATTCCCTGAGGATAGCCTCCGGAGGGATCCAGCGTGAGAGACAACGGGCCACAATGGCATGTTGAGCCAACGATCAACTTCCTCCGCCAGCGCAGGAGCCGGGACTTGGACAATATCAGGGTACAGCCGTTCCAGTTCGGCGACGACAACCGGAGACGGCGCCGGGGAGATCCATTCGAACTGGCTTCCACCGGCACGGCGCCAGGACATCCCAGTGTTCCTGACGCCATCGGGACCGACCGGAGGCGGATTGGGCAGGTCATCCATTACCAGGAGCAAAATGACCAGCAGACGACAACAAACAGAGGAGATCGGGGACGAAGACACTCCAAGCACGAATCTTAAAGCAGAACCGGTGGAAGACGCACGAAGACACTCCGAGCACGATTCTTAAAGCACCCGCTACCTACTTTTGCAATGAATACTTTTGCTCACGTATGTTGTCTTTCAGTGGCTGTTAAGGCTACAAATGGATCGAGTTAACGCTCAATCCAATCCACTGGTGACCTAATAAAGCCCAACCCAATCAATATTTAGAGACCCTTGGGTTGGGTTGAGTCTAAAAATTGGATTCAATCTAAATTCTAGATTGGGTTGGGTCTTGTATTTTTTGATCCAACCTAATTGGAACCCACTTATTCCAATTCATAAATATTAATTAATTATTTAGATTTTATTTTTCTTTACTTTAAATGTCTTTATAAATTCATTAAATGAACTCTAATTTAAACTAATTTTTCTTTACATCTTAACATCGATCTTTTTCATCTTTTTTCCTCTAATTATATTTAAAATTTAAATATTTATTATTTATTTTCATGGATACTTATTTATAATGTATTTAAGTATATCAATAAATATTTAAAATATAAAAATTTATAAATATAAGGATAATCATTTACTTGATAGAATTAAGAGTTCTTAAATAAAAAAAGTGATTCTATTTGTTTATTATAATTATTGGATTTTAGTAATAAAATAATAGTCAGATCCTTGACTTAAATACAATATTTGCATTAGATCCGAATAAAGCCAAATGATCTATTTGGTCTAAAATTTCTTTCATAAACCCGATCTAACCCAACCAACAAATTGATTGGGTTTGGATTCAAAATTAATAACTGAATAAAAAAATTGATATGATTAAGATCAAGCATGACCTAACCCAACTTGACCCCTTTGCAGCCCTAGTGGTTGCACATGGTGGACCATGAGAAATACCTCCTCAAAGTTGGCTAACACTAGCTATAAAATTCTTTGATAGAGATGTGTCATGCCTATTGAATAGGGGTCAGCAATGAGTTAGGGTGACTAAGAATCGATACCAACCCAACTTAATTGGATCGGGTTGATTCGGTTCTTGATGCTTATTAGGTTGGTTCCGGGTCCAAAATCTTAGAACTGACCCCTATTATGTTGGTTCTTAGTTTCAGGGATTGGCTCAACTCCTTAGTTCTGGCCTAAGAACCAACCAAAAAATAAAGTATTTTTAGGAATCAAATTAGAGACCTTAGACATATTTCATAAATTATCCATCATCTTTACTAAAGATATTTAGTGTTAAATTGATCGCAAATATTATATAATTTTTTTTAGTTAATACAACTAAAAAAATGTTATTAGATGTTAGAATAGTGTCATCTAAAGGAAAAGAGAAAAATAAAATAATATTTATCAGTATTGTGAGTATTTTTTATCATTTTATGATAATTATTAGTATCTTACCAAACTAGTATAATTAAGGAATTTTTTTAATATATTAAAAATAAAAAAATAAAAAAAATTAGAGCTAATGCAGAAACAAGGAAAATAAGGGCTCGTTGAATTTTTATTTTTGAAAATAAGAAATCCAACCCATAAAATGAAAAACGCATTTGGTCGAACCGTTTTCGAAAACACTCTTTTGAAACTATTCTAAAAATCTGAATGAATTGGGAAAGCATGTTTTCTTCAAATTTATCTAAGACGTTTTTCATATTTATCCTTCCTTCCTCAAACGCCCTAAACACGCAACCTTTCTTCACACGATTCGCTGCCTTTCTTAAAAAAAAAAAATATTTTTTCAAAACACCAACCAAACATATTCTCGAATACTAAAAGTCAACATAATACAACTCGGATTTTTGGATAAGTCTTCTGGATCACGAACCAAACAGGGCCTAAATTCTCTATGTAACAGATTCAGAACCAATCCGATCTAAGTAGGTTAGTTTTAAGATAAGATTGCTTTGATTCTGAATCTAAAATCTTAGAACTAATGTTGATTGGATGAATTTACTTGAGACCTACCGAATCTAACTCATGCCCATCCCTATCATGAAATATCCGTCGTAGAACAATGCAACACGTGCCCCCTGCACGAGAGTCAGAGCACGAGCCTACCCAATTAATTTAACATCAAAAAGGCTGGCAGCCCACGCGTAGCAATTGACCCGCTCCCATCGTGAGGCCAAGTGGTATGAATCGAACGAACAAAAGAGGTTCTAATAGCGACAGCAAGTTCGTGGTCTCCATCGCCGCCAGTCGTCGTCACGAGCACCAGGCTCCGAAGCTTCGCCTTAACGTCACGCCTCGAGTGCTTGGTCTAAATTCTAATATTGTGTCGCTTCTGGAGAGCTACGATATCCAATAATGTCGACATCCTCAAAGAAACGCTAAAACATACGCATATATACCACATGCTCTCCACTACGTGCTTAATCGAGACGAGACCTCACACACTGCCAAGCTTAATTTCAACCCATGCCTTTCTCGATCGTTTCTTAGAATATCCTTTGAAAACTTTTCCAATGCTTTGCATGCATATCCTTAGCAACGAGCAATAATTTTAAGGGTTAGATTTGAGAGAAAATTGGTTCCAATTAATGACTATAATTTTCTCTTAAATTCCGTATTAGTAACTGTTGGGGGGTAAAATCGTCATTGCATCAATATCCATGCGAGGAGGCTAAGACCGACCCCATCCCTTCGCCCGCCAAGATATCCCCGAGCTTCCCATAGCTCGGCTTTCCCGAGCTTCCCGTAGCTCGTCTCCCCCGAGCTCCCACAGCTCGGCTCCTCCGAGCTCCCATAGCCCGGCTCCCCCGAGCTTCCATAGCTCGTCTCCCCCGAGCTCCCATAGCCCGGCTCCCCCGAGCTCCCATAGCTCGGCTCCCCCGAGCTCCCACAGCTCGGCTCCTCCGAGCTCCCATAGCCCGGCTCCCCCGAGCTCCCATAGCTCGGCTCTCCCGAGCTTCCATAGCCCATCTCCCCCGAACTCCCATAGCTCGGCCCTTCCGAGCTTCCTGTAGCTCGTTTCCCCCGAGCTTCCATGGTTCGGCTTCACTGAGCGATCCACGATCCAATACTCACCTCCGCAGAACCTGACGCGGGAGAGCCTAGGCCTATCGTAACAACATCCTAGGCAAAGAATAATGTTGAGAAGTGGTCTAGAACCTACCACGGCTACCTGAGACCTACACACCTACCAGATCTCAAGCCATCAAGGAGCTCTCCTAGCCATCGATCCCCTAACAAATAAGATATGGATCCCAACGGCCCGATTCGATCCACCTCCGTATCCTAACAACCTTCAAACCTTCCAGAAGGCGCTTAAGATCCAGGTGACAACCTATAAATACGCCACTCCCAGATTCCCTCGGGTACGCGCTCACACCCTCACTCTCACTCTTCCGCTCTCACCAGCTGCTCGTCGGTGCTCTCACCCTCTAGAGCTTCCGATCGGCCGCCCCTGGAGAGACTCGCCGGAGAGATCCACCTCCCCATTTTCTGATTGATCGCCGATTTCCTCCCACTGACTTGAGCGTCGGAGGGTCTTCCGCGGAGGGCCACTCCCAATGCCTCTCGCGCGAGGACTTGTGTGCAGGTCCGCCCTAGGAGATCGACTGCGCCCGAGTCAGAGGACGGATCCCGGCGGCAACAGATTGGCGCTAGAGGAAGGGATTCAAGTCCCATTAAAACTTGAAGAAAGGAGATAAGGATCTCGATCCGGAGTAGAACCTCTTTAATGGCCAATCGGAGAAGAACAACATCTGAAGCCCAAGATCATGCCGCTTCCCAGAGGCCTGATCCGATGAGCGGTGTAGCGCTGTAACCTCCACCAATCGAAACCCCGTCACTGCCTGCCATCCCGGTGACCCAGGACCAGTTCGCCTCGCTGGTCCAGCAAGTCCAGGCCCTGACTCACCTGGTCCAGGAGCGCCTTACGGCTCCTCCCGCTCCGCACTTTCATAAGGAGGCCGCGATTCCTTCTTCGCCGGCAACTTCCTCCTCCAGTCCGCATAAATCCACAGACCCCCCACACCGATCTAGAGGGGACAAACCAGTCTTGTGAGGCAGTTATGATAGGGATCCTCCCAGATCTCGGCGAGCCCGATCCCTCTCCCCAGCGACCTCCCACCATGATTCGATGCCGTCCTTGCGATCCTCACGCCCAGCTCCTCCTCTGACCGGTGAAGAGGAGATCCATCGTCAGATCTAGGAGATGCGTCAAGAACTGGATGCTGCCAAGCAGGCCCATCCGCCCCAGCCCAAAGCGGAGCAGGGCATCCCTTTCTCCAAGGGGATTATGGAGGAAGTGATTCCCTCTCATGTCAAGCTACCAGCCGTCGAACCCTACCACGGCTCTTCAGACCCGAACGACCATCTTAGCAGCTTCCGGTCAATAATGATGTTCCACGGAGCATCCAACACGATCCTCTGCCGCGCTTTCCCCTCCACCCTCAGAGGATCGGCCCGAACCTGGTTCAATGCCTTGAAGCCAGGTTCCATCGATTCATTTGACGAGCTGAGCCGTCTTTTTATTGGCCAGTTCGTCAGCAGCCGCCGCCACCGACGAAGATCTGACTCCCTCTCCGAAGTTAAGCAGAGAGAGGGGGAGTCCTTGAGAAATTATCTTGGCCGTTTAATAAGGCCATGAGGTGGCTATGTCCGCCTTGGCGGGGGGAGTCTCAAAGGAAAGCGACTTCTACCTGGCTATGGAAGTCAGCTACCCCCCTAGCCTCTCTGATATGATGGCCCTAGCGGACAAATACGCTAAGGTTGAAGAATCACGGAGAGTTGCCCGCACCGAGCAGGCAAAGAAGAAGGAGCCCAAAGGTCCCGACAATCACCGTCCCTCCCGTCGGCCAAGTCCACCTCACCGCCAAAGAGTTCCCTCGCTGCCGCCAAGGAATCGCTCCCGGAGCCCTCCCAGGCGATTCGATCACTACACTCCGCTAACCGTGCCCCGAGCGCAAATCCTCATGGAAATAGAGCGCTAGCTCCCCCGGCCAGTACCTCTCCGAGGGAACCCGACCCGAAGAGATCCCACCAAGTACTGCTGTTACCACCGGGAGCACGGCCACGACACTGAAGAATGATGGCAGCTGAAAATGAAATCGAGAGGCTGATCCAGTGGGGATGACTGAATCAGTTCAGGAGGGCGCCCGAGCTAGGACAAGGAGGTGACCGTCAGCCCGAACTTCAACAACCTCCTCCTCCACCGAATCCGCCCGTGATCGACCACATCAATATGATCGAATAAGCCGGCGGGTCGAGCCCCAGGGACGACGGTGAGGAATCGGCGCCGGAGAGGGTGCGGATGGGCGAGCTCTCCTTCTCCGATGATGATCTCCAAGGGATACAGTTCCCCCATGATGACGCATTAGTTGTATCCCTCAACTTGAATAATTATGATGTAATCCAAATCCTCGTTGATAGTGGAAGTTCGGTGAATGTTCTGTATCTCGATGTGTTTGCCAGGATGAAATTACTCATGGAAAACCTTCGAGCTATGGATTCCACTCTAATGGGATTCACAGGCGATGTCATCGTCCCGAAAGGGGTCATCACCCTGACGGTCCACGCGGGAGCCTGGCCCCTTGTAGCCATTATCCAGACGAACTTCCTAGTAACCAACCTCAGGTCTCCATACAACGCAATATTCGGCAGACCCGGTCTGATGTCCCTCAAGGCAGTTGTCTCCATCCCGCACTTATCCATGAAATTCCCCACCGAGCAAGGAGTTAGAATTGTGCGAGGAAGTCAAGTCATGGCTCGGCAGTGCTTCGTTACAAGCCTTCAATCCAGAATGCCGGAGGTTGATGGGCTAGATGCTCGAGAGGACTTCGCCGAACAACGAGGAGAACCGGCAGAGGAAATGGAGGAGGTGCCATTGGATGAGGCTCATCCCGACCGAACCATAAAAATCGGATCGCTGCTTAAGGGCGAACCTTGGCACAGATTGATTAGGTTTCTCTGAAGCAACGCTGATATCTTCGCCTGGTCCGCCTCCGACATGCCAGGGATCAGCCCCGAGGTTCTCGTCCATCGTCTCAACGTGGACGAGATGCACAGGCCCGTCAAGCAGAAGAAGAGGAGCTTCGCCCCGGAACGACAAAAGGCCATTGAAGAAGAGGTAGACAAACTCATCAAGGAAAACTTCGTTCGGAAGGTAAATTATCCAAGCTGGCTATCAAACGTCGTTATGGTGAAGAAGTCGAACGGCAAGTGGAGGATTTGCATCGACTTCACCGACCTCAACAAAGCCTGCCCGAAGGACAGCTTCCCTCTTCCCCGGATCGATCAGCTTGTGGATGCCACCTCAGGTCACCAGATGCTGTCATTCATGGATGCCTATTCAGGCTACAATCAGATCCGGATGGCCCCCGAGGATGAAGAAAAGACCGCCTTCATAACCGACCGAGTACTTACTGTTACCGTGTCATGCCTTTTGGTCTTAAAAATGCAGGTGCACCTACCAGAGGCTGGTTAACAAAGTATTCAAGGAGCAAATCGGCCGGAATATGGAGGTGTACGTGGACGACATGCTGGTCAAGAGCAAAGAAGCATCACAGCATGTCGAGGACCTCTCAGAGAGCTTTGCAACGCTGCGCAAGTATGGGATGAGGCTCAATCCGACCAAATGCGCCTTCGGCGTTAACTCCGGGAAGTTTCTCGGCTTCATGGTCTCCCAGCGAGGTATCGAAGCTAACCCCCAGAAGATTCAAGCTCTCCAACAAATGGCGCCCCCGGCATCTGTTAAAGAGGTCCAGCGCCTAACCGGGAGGATAGCGGCTCTTAACCGCTTTGTGGCGCGGTCGGCCGAGAGATGCCTCCCCTTCTTCAAAACCCTCCGGTCGGCTAAAAACTTCCAGTGGACTCCTGAATGTCAAAAATCATTTCAAGATCTCAAGAAATACCTCGGCTCGCCCCCACTCCTCAGCAGTCCGGCCCCGGCGAGACCCTATTCTTGTACCTGGCTGTTTCAGAGGGTGTCGTCTGTTCGGTGCTGTCAGGGAAGAAGGAAAAGTCCAGAAGCCGATCTACTATGTCAGCAGGCTACTCCGCGATGCGGAGACAAGGTATAGCAGGATTGAGAAGATGGTGTTGGCCTTAATCACCTCAGTTCGGAAGCTGCGACCGTACTTCCAAGCACATTCTGTGACGGTCCTGACCGACCAACCCATCAAGGCGGTAGTCCACCATCCCGAGACATCAGGAAGAATGACCAAGTGGGCCATCGAGTTGAGCGAGCATGACATACACTTTCAGCCTCGCCCAGCCATCAAAGCTCAGGTGCTAGCCGACTTCCTCCTCGAGTGTACCATCCCGGAGGACGGTTCTACCCCAGACTCCCCGAAGAACCAAAATCTGGAGCCCGGTGGCTCCTCCATGTCGACGGGTCATCTAATGCCCATCGCTCCGGTGCGGGCCTGGTTCTCACCAGTCCGGAGGGGGTAACCTTTGAATATGGCGTCCGGTTCTCTTTCCCGGCCTCCAACAACGAAGCCGAGTACGAAGCCCTGCTAGCCGGCCTCCGAATCGCCCGCAATTTGAAGGTGGAAAAGCTTAATGCCTTCACCGACTCTCAGCTGGTGGCCGGCCATGTACGAGGAGAGTTTGAAGCTCGGGAGCCGAACATGGTTCGATATCTTCAAGAGGTGCGGAGCCTGCTTCCCATTTTCCGAATTTGAGATCATTCAGATTCCCAGATCCGAGAATGCCCGTGCCGACCTACTCTCCCGATTGGCGACCGCGGAATCAATGGACGCGAACAAAAGTTCCACTGGAGACTCTGGAAAAGCCCAGCATCGCGGAAGCCGACCGAATAATGCAAGTTGAAGCTGAACCATCATGGTTCGATCCCATCCTTAAATATCTCAAAGAAGGTCGCTTCCACCCGACCGGAGAGAGGCTAGAAAGCTGAAGCTGCAGGCCACCCACTACGTGTTGATCGACAACCAGCTTTACAAACGGTCCTTCTCCATGCCACTGCTCAGATGCCTTCGCCCATCCGAAGCAGATTATGCTCTCCGCGAAGTGCATGAGGGATTTGCGGCAACCATCTGGGAAGCCGGTCCCTATGCCACAAGGTGCTATGACAAGGCTATTACTGGCCGACTATGCAGAAGGATGCAGACGATCTAGTCCGAGCCTGCGACCCATGCCAGAGGCACTCAAGCATCCAAAGGCTCCCCTCCGCCGGCCTAGTTCCCATATCCTCCGCTTGGCCCTTCGCCAATGGGGGATGGACATCCTCGGCCCATTCCCGCTTGCCACGGGGCAGCGAAATTCCTATTTGTCGCCATCGACTACTTCACTAAATGGGTCGAGGCGGAGGCGGTTGCACAAATAACCGAGGCACGGGCCAGAGATTTTGTATGGAGGTCCATCATCTGCCGATTCGGCCTCCCGCATACCATAATCACCGATAACGGTAAGCAGTTCGACAACTCTAAATTCCGCCAGTTCTGCGAGGAGCATGGAATCCGTCACCACCTCACCTCGGTCGGGCATCCTACAAGCCAATGGAGCGGCCGAAGTGACCAACAGGACCCTCCTTCAGGGGATCAAAGCTCGCCTTTCCAGAGCCCAAGGCAGGTGGGCGGAGGAGCTGCATCATGTTCTATGGGCCTACCGCACCACCCCGAGAATCCCGACAGGTGAAACCCATTCCGGATGGCTTTCGGCACGGAGGCCGTTATCCCTATGGAAATAGGCCTCCCATCGTTGCGGGTGGAAAGCTACTCAGAGGAAGTTAGCAACGAACAGCTCCGCACCAACCTCGACCTGATAGAGGAGATCAGAGAGAAGGCCCGGATCAGAGTGGCTGCTTATCAACAAAGGGTGGCCGCTACCACGCCTCCAGAGTCAAAGGGAAAGCCTTCTGCCTGGCGACCTTGTTCTCCGGAAAGGCCTCTGTTTCCAAACCACTGGAACAAGGAAAGCTGGCACCAAACTGGGAAGGCCCATACCAAGTAGCGGAGATCATTGGACTGGGAACCTACAAGCTGCAAGATTTAAACGAAAATCCATCCCCCGGACGTGGAACTCGGACAATCTCCGTAAGTATTATCAATAGGGTATGTCCTCTATAAGTCCATTTTCATATGCCTCATTATACCTTCTGTCGACACATGTTTTCATAATTTGCAACGTAAATCATTATGCATTACATTGCCAAAGATTGCGAAAAGAAACAGATGCTGCTTACCAATCCTCGGCACGACCGAGCTACCTATCTGAATAGGAAATCTCCGAACCTCGGCCGGGCCAAGCAGCACAAATTCTCCGAACCTTGGCAGGGCCAAGTAAAAAATTCTCTGAACCTCGGCTGGGCCGAGCAACAAATTATCGAACCTCGGCTGGGCCGAGCAACAAATTCTCCGAACCTTGGCAGGGCCAAGTAAAAAAAATCTCCAAACCTCGGCTGGGTCGAGCAACAAATTCTCCGAACCTCGGCTGGTCCGAGCAACAAATTCTCCGAACCTTGGCAGAGCCAAGTAAAAAATCTCTGAACCTCGGCTGGGCCGAGCAACAAATTCTCTGAACCTCGGCTGGGCCGAGCAACAATTTCTCCGAACCTTGGCAGGGCCAAGTAAAAATTCTTTGAACCTCGGTTGGGCCGAGCAACAAATTCTCCGAACCTCGGCTGGGCCGAGCAAAAAATTCTCCGAACCTCGGCTGGGCCGAGCAACAAATTCTCCGAACCTCGGCTGGGCCGAGCAACAAATTCTTCGAACCTTGGCAGGGCCAAGTAAAAAATCTCTGAACCTCGGCAAGGCCGAGCAACAATTTCTTCGAACCTTGGCAGGGCCAAGTAAAAAATTCTCCGAACCTCGGCTGGGCCGAGCAACAAATTCTCCGAACCTTGGCAGGGCCAAGTAAAAAAATCTCCGAACCTCGGCTGGGCCGAGCAACAAATTCTCCGAACCTTGGCAGGGCCAAGTAAAAAATCCCCGAACCTCGGCAGGGCCGAGCAACAAATTCTTGGAACCTCGGCAGGGCCGAGCCACAATTTCTCCGAACCTTGGCAGGGCCAAGTAAAAAATTCTTGGAACCTCGGCTGGGCCGAGCAACAAATTCTCTGAACCTCGGCTGGGCCGAGCCAAAAATTCTCCGAACCTCGGCTAGGCCGAGCAACAAATTTCCGAACCTCGGCTGGGCCGAGCAACAAATTCTCCAAACCTCGGCAGGGCCAAGTAAAAAATCTCTGAACCTCGGCAAGGCCGAGCAACAATTTCTTCGAACCTTGGCAGGGCCAAGTAAAAAATTCTCTGAACCTCGACTGGGCCAAGCAACAAATTCTCCAAACCTTGGCAGGGCCAAGTAAAAAAATCTCCTAACCTCAGCTGGGCCAAGCAACAAATTCTCCGAACCTCGGATGGGCCGAGCAACAAATTCTTCGAACCTTGGCAGGGCCAAGTAAAAATCCCCGAACCTCGGCAGGGCCGAGCAACAAATTCTCCGAACCTCGGCAGGGCCGAGCCACAATTCTCTGAACCTTGGCAGGGCCAAGTAAAAAATTCTCTGAACCTCGGCTGGGCTGAGCAACAAATTCTCCGAACCTCGGCTGGGCCGAGCAACAAATTCTCCGAACCTTGACAAGGCCAACTAAAAAATTCTTCGAACCTCGGCAGGGCTGAGCAACCATTTCTCCGAACCTCGGTTGGGCCGAGCAGCAAATTCTCCGAACCTCGGCTGGGCCAAGCAACAAATCCTCCGAACCTTGGCAGGGCCAAGTAAAAATCTCCGAACCTCGGCTGAACCGAGCAACAAATTCTCTGAACCTCGGCTGGGCCGAGCAACAATTTCTCCGAACCTTGGCAGGGCCAAGTAAAAAATTCTCCGAACCTCGGCTGGGCCGAGCAACAAATTCTCCGAACCTCGGCTGGGCCGAGCAACAAATTCTCCGAACCTTGGCAGGGCCAAGTAAAAAATTCTTCGAACCTCGGCTGGGCCGAGCAACAAATTCTCTGAACCTTGGCAGGGCCAAGTAAAAAAATCTCTGAACCTCGGCTGGGCCGAGCAACAAATTCTCCGAACCTCGGCTGGGCCGAGCAACAAATTATCCGAACCTTGGCAGGGCCAAGTAAAAAATCTCCAAACCTCGGCAGGGCCGAGCCACAATTTCTCCGAACCTTGGCAGGGCCAAGTAAAAAATTCTCCGAACCTCGGCAGGGCCGAGCCACAATTTCTTTGAACCTTGGCAGGGCCAAGTAAAAAAATCTCCGAACCTTGGCAGGGCCAAGTAAAAAATCTCCAAACCTCGGCAGGGCCGAGCAACTAAATCTCCGAACCTCGGCAGGGCCGAGCAACTAAATCTCCGAACCTCGGCAGGGCCGAGCAACTAAATCTTCGAACCTCGGCTAGGCCGAGCAACTAATATCCGAACCTCGGCTGGGCCGAGCAATAATTCTTCGAACTAATGTCCTGGCAGAAAACCAAAGTACACGGGCCCCGATTAAAGCCAAAGGACTTCCAAATAGTCTCCAGAACTTCGGCCAATTTGAGAAAAGGCACACTGAGCAAAAACCTTAAACGGACGCCAAGAATGCGCCAACGGCAAACCCCTAAAGGGTTCAAAAAGCCTTACATGACTGGCCACAAACCCCAGGCAAAGCCAGGAAATTCCCCCTTTGCTGCTAAAATCTTTGGGCAATGCCCCTATAAACTACCGAACAAACGCCCGACTCAAACGAAGCAATGACTTAGCGCGTGAACCAATGGAGCCACCCAGGCTCTCCAACTATTCAACCAAACATTTCTTCTTCGAAAATTTTAGAAAACAAGAGGTTGTCAAAAAAGGCTTTTTCTTCATTGATTATAAAAGGAAATACAAAAAGAGAAACAGAAGAAACAAAAAGAAAAAGAAAAAAGGAGAAGAAGCCCTAGCTAGGGCTCACTGTCACTTCCAGACGCCAGCAGGTCCTCCAGGCGCTCAGTGAGATCGGCGACCTGCTGGCGGAGTGACACTATCTCTTTCTTCTGCCAGTCCGCCACCCAGCACAGGGCCTCCGCCTCCCTCGTAGAAACGTCAACATATTCTTCAACAACCCTCACGAGCCGCTGGTGACTCGCGAGGGTCGACGCTAGGCCTAGCCCGTCGACAATGATCGTGGGGTGGCCCCTCGTCAGATGTAATAGGCCATTGATTGATGCCCTTAGTTCATCAGACGATCGCTCTCCTCCTTGAGAAGCCATGGCAAAAACTATTTCGAGACTTAATCAGAGGGGTGGCTAAGACCAACACCCCCCTGTCATATTTATACTTGTCAGGCAAGTATTTCGATCAGTCGGGCCGTAACCACCGACCTATGAGAACTCACCACGTATCATCGCTTTAATTAGTGCCTGCAGAATCCGAAAGGCCGTGCCCCATCCCGAGTGAGATTGGTAAACACGAACGGACTGTTCGGGAACCCCCCTGAACAGAGTATCTCCCGATCTGCCGGCCCCTGTAATGAATGCTCCCAACACTTCCCCAAGCTCATTTAAGCTGGCCGCCTTTTGAGAAACGCAAAGAGGGAAGAATTCCAGCACTGGGCAGTAATTCATCCCCTCGGGAGGGGCAACGTCATGAATGAAGAGCATGGCCATGTACCGCCTGTTCCAAACACCGCAGGGACCTAACATTGCAACTTATAGTGGCGACTAAGTCACTTCTCTGAGCCATAAATTCTCCGAACCTCGGCTGGGCCGAGCAACAAATTCTCCGAACCTTGACAGGGCCAAGTAAAACAAATTCTCCGAACCTTGGCAGGGCCAAGTAACAAATCCTCCGAACCTCGGCTAGCCCGAGCGACAAATCCTCCAAACCTCGGCTAGCCTGAGTGAAAAATTCTCCGAACCTCGGCAAGGCTGAGCCATAAACGTTCGGTTTCCAATGGGGACGAGGCATAAAACTCCGAGCTTCTGACCAAGATAAGGAGCGTATTCTGCCACCGAACAATCTCTAATCCTCCGTTTGGACCAGGGCAACTTGCAAGCCCCGACTAGTTCGGATGGCGCGAGATCCTCGCCTAAAACCGAAAGCCACGTACCCCATGTCCAGCAACAACAAATTGGCACAGGAAAAATGAAGATCGAGAAACAGAACAGAACTCTCTTTATTTCATTGCCATCGAAACCAATTACAAATGCCTGAGAGGCATTACAAGAGCATTGAAATGCATAAAATAAAGACAAGTACAAAACTCAGGCAACTGCTCCAAAGTAGAACTGGGCGACTGTGATGCTCCGGCGTCCCGACCGATGATAATGGGCGGGCGACATGGACCAATTGTTGCGACCAGCTTCGGTTAATAATGATATCTTGGTAACCCAACCGAGATATCAGGGCGATCGGAAAGGGTGGACGGGATATTGCCCCGAACCACCCAACTGAAAGGCCCCCCAACGAGCAGGTAGGAAGCCCACGGACCCTGGCGCCAGAACGCTCTCCCAAACCGAGGGTGTACCGCCCTGCCTTGCCAGGGCTTAAGGACAAGGTACCTGCGGGCGGCACACCATCGACCCCTCCCCATGTGGTGAAAGATTCCCCAGGCGGACAAGCCCTAGAATCCAAACCAGGGGAGGAGGCGAAATTCACTCAAACCATGGGAGCCCGCGTGCACTTCCTACCATACGTCTCCAAGGGGGAACCACAAAGGTCACACTGGAAGCACATATGTGCGCTCTCCGTGTGATCTCTGCGCCCCTCCTGTGCGCTCTCCATATGATCTCCGGGACTTATCCCCTAAGGCCGAGCCATTCTTCAGCAGCTCCTTCATCGCCCCAGCTATCCGGTGGCGAAGGGCTTATGAAAGGAAAGCTCGGTCCTCCCACTCGCAACAGCAGAGAAATAAGCATGGTGGAAACTCCAATGGGAAAGAAACTTTGGGGATGACCTAACACGACCCCTCTCTCTCCCTTTTATAAGCAAAAAATGAACCGGGAACAATTACCAAGTCCATAAGCCCCGAGATTCAAACACCTGGGCCATGCCTCCACGTGGCCTCCCAGGATGAAAGCGGTGCCCTATTACGCTCCGAGCCCACCGCCTGAACTGTGACGCATGCAAAGATTTCCTTTTGATCCCGAATTGCGATCATTAAACGCAGAGAATCGCCCACTGACCTTACGGAAACTGGCAGGTTCAGGAGATCATCCTACAAAAGTAATATCCTCCAATGGTAAACGGATGCGTGCACCGTACGTCAAAACGACCCGCATGGGAAAAGAACAATGCCCTAAAAACCTTCCGGAAAGCACCAGAATAGCTTTGTGTTCCCCACAGTGCCGTATCATCAATTTCGGTGAAATAAAAACCGGTTTGCCTACAGAACGGCAGGGCGCTGGCAGGACAGCAAAAAGCACGAAAATCGATTGTTCATCGATTGCTCCCCAACGAAGTTAATCGCTCGAAGAACTTGTGAGACAAAATTGAGCGTCTCAAAACAAAAATGAGCGCGAAGGCTACGCAAACCATTCTTTCATTGATCGAAAAAGGAAGTGGCAAAAGGAAACGAAAAATACTTCGGTAACCACCCTCATATGTCGTCCCTAGCCGACCTACTTTATCGTCGGCCCTAGCCGACCTATCTTGTCATCGGCCCTAGCCGACCTACTTCGTCATCGGCCCTAGCCGACCTGCTTCGCCGTCGGCCCTAGCCGACCTACCTCACCCGTCGGCCCTAGCCGACTTATTTCTTCTATCGGCCCTAGCTGACCTACCCTACCAGTCGGCCTTAACCGACCAACTTCGTTCCTCAAATTTTAATTAATTTGTTGCATCAAACGAACGTGAACCGAATCAGATCGTCTTTCGGTTCACCAGTCAAGGCTATCGCCCCGCCTTGGGCCAAGCCAATGTGTTCCCTCGATCCCGAAATAAAGATGATCAAATAGCGTCAACAAGCCATAAGTTGCTCGCGATTGAGGCGAAATTTGGAGCGAAGGACCGTCCAAGAAAAAACACTCAAATAGAAGTAGAAGGTTCATTCATTAAAAAATGTCGGGCAGAATTACAGCTCAAGAAGCAAAATGAAGAAGTGACTTTTAAAGGTCGGGAACCACATCCGTTCCAGGAGAACCCCCAATACATCTGCAGAGGCATGGCTTGATTCGCCCTTCTCAAATGCCCTAGCCTCCTCGACGGCGGTCTGCGAATGCCCTCTAGAAGCTGCGGCCTCGCTGGACCTGGGACGGCACCAGGATCAGTATCGGAGGCGTCGATGTACTCATCCTCCTCTTCGCCCCCAGAGTCGCCGACGTAAAGAGCTTCGGCATCAAGGAAAGAGAGATCCATTCCGGATGCTCGCTGGATATTTTGTCTTTGCACTCTTCCACTCCAAGTTGGAAGGTGTCAGCACCAATTACGTCCTGCTCGCCCTTGAGCATAGCGAGTTGCACCTCAGCCTCGGCAACATGCCTCTCAGCCTCCGCGACTTGAGCCCGCAGAATAACAGTTTGCTCCTCGAACTCGCCAGCCCGCGCCTCGAGTTCTGAACTCCTACTTCGGCTGGACGTGAGCTCACCTTGCAAGGCCCGATTATCCATCTCTAACCTTGCCACCTGCGAAACCAAAATCAGTCGGCACCATGAGGAACCAACAAAAGAAGCTAAAAAAGGGGGGGGGGGGGAATAAGGTCGTACCTCCTCCTCTTGCCGGGCCAACCTTTTGGTCAGCTCCTCGGCCTCACCCCTGGCCCTCACTTTATCGGCCCTAACCAACTCGATCCTTTCCTGGAGAGCATTAATCCTCGACTGCTTCTCTTCAACCTCTCCTCGGGCTTGGGATAGCTCGTTACTCAGCCGAGCTATCATCCCTTCGTGCCATTTAGCGCTGACTCTCAAGTCAGCGATTTCTCCATCATGCCGCTGCAGCTTCTCCTCTATTTCATTAAGCATTCTGACCAGGCGTTTTCTCTCGTCGGCAGCCTCCTTCCCCAGCCGGCCCAGGCTCTCATTGTGTTCCTGCATCGCCGCTAGTTCCTCAGAATGTTTTGACTTAACCCGATCCAACTCTAAGCACGCGTCGTCATTCTTCGCCAGGAGCCCCTGTGACTCCTCCGCTTTACGCTTTTGCTTGGATGATTTAGCTAGAGCGGCCTGATACGATGCCTTCATCCCCGCCAAGCTCCTGTTGCTAATGGCCAGGAGTTCCTTGAACTTCTCGGACACCTCTACTCGCGATCGGAGTTCGGCGTTGTCTCTCCTGGCCTGAACGCTGGCCCCCGTCGCCAAACTCAGACGCCAGCACATCGCCCGAGAAAGCAGAACACTCTGCGGGACAAAAGATGAGTAAGAATATGCGATTAAGTCAACCAGAAAGTATCCGCCACCCAAGAGTGGTAACTCACCCGAGAGGCATAGGCCCGTGTCATCTTCATGAGGGTCGGATTGTCAATATCGGGAGAAGATGGATACTTTGGCCACTCCCTGTTGCCCGAATGCGGCATCAACCAACTCCAGATCCGCAAACCTGTCCGCCGAAGGATCCGCACCCGGTACAAGGCCGACCTCATTAAGGCAGAAAATGCCTCCTCAACACCCACGTTCGAGCTACTGGGCTGGCCATCTCCGCCCAAGGAACCAACCCGGGCGACCTCCGGCTGAGAGGCCTTCAACTTCCCAGCCTCTTCTATCAGAACCCTAGCTTGGGCTTCTTCGGACAATTCGGCCAACCCAAGCGCCAGCCTCCCCAAAATCCTTTTTGAAGGGGTCCCCATTGCAGGACTCTCACCTTGCCGCGCTTCTTCTCCCGACCCGTCTTTTCGGTCACAATCACCTGCGTCTCCTCCGCAGGCTCCCCCGAGGCCTCTGTCCGGCCTGTTTCTTGACCCGCTATGGACGGTCCAGCATCGCTACCCCCGGGCTCCTCCCGAACCTCTCCACCAGCAGCCACTCTCCCTTGCTCCCCCACTAGAGTCGGTAGTAAACCCGCGGAGGCGGAAGGCCCCCCAGAAACGACCGCTTCCACCGAATCCGTCGCCGGCTCATCTTTCAAAGGGGATGCGGCCGGACGAACCAACGGAGTCTCATCCGAACTATCCGATAATTCCACCATGGGAGGACAAGGGATCGTAGCTGTCCTTCTTAAATCCTCCTTCGCCCCCGGCGCTCCTGTCGTGGTCGCTCCGGCGTCCGGCGAGATTTTTACGGAGGTATGAGCCCTTTTCTCGGGCCTATCTCTATCCACGCTGCTGCTCTCCCCTGGGCGCTTGCCTCTCTTCCTCTTGACGAGACTCGACAATGCCGACCTCTTGGCTGTAAGAACGAAACATATGCGATTAAATCCAAACACGTTCGTCGGGGCAACACACATCGTAGAAAGTAAAAGGAGGACTCACCTTGCGGGTCCAGGGGGCTAAGCCCGGCCGCGAAAAGGGCCCCCTTCGATAACAAATCGTTGGCCGAGAACACTTGGCCATTGCGAAGGACATCCAAATCTCTCTCCTCCCGCTCTGACAAAACTGGATGCGTTTCCGCATCCCTAACAAAGTTTTCCCATTTCCAAGGGAAGTCGGAACCGATGTTCCCCTCGGCGATGACGAATCGACTCTTCCATCCCTTTATAGAGGACGGCTTATCCACAATCACGTTGAAGGACCTCCGAGGTCCGATGTAAGGCCACTCTGATTTCCTCCCAGGTATTAGATGATAGCAGGCGCGGAAAAGGGGGAGAGTGGCGACAATCCGAATCTGATGGCACATCGAGATAAATCCGATAATGCTCCGCCAACTATTTGGAGCCACCATCGCCGAACAAATGTTGTAGTGTGCCATGATTTCCTTCACCAAGGGATGAAGAGGAAACCGGAGGCCCGCTTTCAAACTGTCTTCGTAGACGAAGACCCCATGCTCTAGATTTCGCGAAACCCTGTGCTCAGGTCCCGGCAATCGCAGGACAACGTCTGGGGGTATGCCATACCTCTGGCGAATCTTCCCCACATCCTCAGCAACGATCTCCGATGCTACGTCGTCGGGGCTCATCGTCATCTTAGCCGAGAAAAAGCACCAAGCAAAACGGCAAGCGTTGCGGAGGGCGGGACTCTTCAAGAAATAAAATAAGAGAATACTGCAAACATATATATAGCGCGGCTATCGCTTTGCTTCTCCACTAAGGAAGCCATCTTGAGAAGATGAGGTGCCTCACCGAGGCGTCTGGAACCGCCTCGATAAACGCCGTATTAATCGGGATTTGCAACGTGGTGTATTCCCAACCATCACTCTTGGAGGAGCCTTACCCACGAAGGCATGATGACCCTGCCGCATTAATTAGGGCATCATTGCGCGGGCTGTCTAAACCAGATCGCCCCATCCAAAGTGTGCCACCTGGACTTATACTCCCTATGCCCGAACCTACGCTTCGAACTAGGGAGTGGAGGGCATATGTTGGGGGATAAAATCGTCATTGCATCAATATCCGTGCGAGGAGGCTAAGACCGACCCCATCCCTTCGCCCGCCAAGATATCCCCGAGCTTCCCATAGCTCGGCTTTCCCGAGCTTCCCGTAGTTCGGCTCCTCCGAGCTTCCATAGCTCGTCTCCCCCGAGCTCCCACAGCTCGGCTCCTCCAAGCTCCATAGCCGGCTCCCCCGAGCTCCCATAGCTCGGCTCTCCCGAGCTTCTATAGCTCGTCTCCCCCGAGCTCCCACAACTCGGCTCCTTCGAGCTTCTATAGCTCGGCTCTCCCGAGCTTTCATAGCTCGTCTCCCCGAGCTCCCACAGCTCTCCCCGAGCTCCCATAGCCCGACTCCCCGAGCTTCCATAGCTTGGCTCTCCCGAGCTTCCATAGCTCATCTCCCCCGAACTCCCATAGCTCGGCCCTCCCGAGCTTCCTGTAGCTTGTTTCCCCGAGCTTCCATGGCTCGGCTTCACTGAGCGATCCACGATCCAATACTTACCTCCGCGGAACCTGACACGGAGAGCCTAGGCTATCGTAACAACATCCTAGGCAAGGAATCATGTTGAGAAGTGGTCTAGAACCTATCACGGCTACCTGAGACCTACACACCTACCAGATCTCAAGCCATCAAGGAGCTCTCCTAGCCATCGATCCCCTAACAAACAAGATATGGATCCCAACGGCCCGATTCGATCCACATCCGTATCCTAACAACCTTCGAACCTTCCAGAAGGCGCTCAAGATCCAGGTGACAACCTATAAATACGACACTCTCAGATTCCCTCAGATACGCGCTCATACCCTCACTCTCACTCTCCCGCTCTCGCCAGCTGCTCGTCGGTGCTCTCACCCTCTAGAGCTTCCGATCGGCCGCCCCTGGAGAGACTCACCGGAGAGATCCACCTCCCCGTTTTCTGATTGATCGCCGATTTCCTCCCACTGACTTGAGCGTCGAGGGTCTTCCGCGGAGGGCCACCCCAACGCCTCTTGCGTGAGGACTTGTGTGCAGGTCCGCCCCAGGAGATCGACTGCGTCCGAGTCGGAGGACGGATCCCGACGGCAACAGTAACAGCTGCTGTTCTACAGTAATGATATCATCTCTATCAGCTGTAAAATGTGTGAAGAATTAAAGCAAGCCTTAAAAATTAACAAATAAAAAGCTCTCATTGGAGCCTACAAAAGCTAGCACCCATTTTAGGGTAAGCTTGTTTACCAGCTCGTGGATCAAGTCAATTAATAAGCACATATTAACAGAGGCTATAATAGTATGCAGGTGAAAGCCACAACAGTACTGTGCTCTCATTAATTGGTTTGATCTACCTCAAACTTAGAGCCTTGAAAATTAAACCTAGTCTACAAACTCTAATACCAATATAACTTGCATTGCAGAAGTTCATGTGATTAACATTTCTAGGATTGTTCTTTGGCTAGATTCACATGCTCTAACTTGTAGTCATCGTCGGCCTCCCATGCACCTTCAGTTCATTCATTGTATGACATGGATTTATAATTGTTTTATGGATGGAAAACCATTTACAATTAGAATAAAAACACTATTCATGACCCAAGTACCTTTGAGACTCAAGGATGCGGAGAAGGATAGGGGGTAGAAGATGAATCTCCCATTTATGATCTCCCTCTATTAATTTTTATATTTGGATAGTTCCCTTCTTATGCAAGAGAGGTGACTACTCTATAAGGCAGTTATTGGACCTAGCATGGGCACACCTTTATGAGCACCCAGCTCTAGTTAATTTCTAATAGTAGGGATAGTTACCAAGAAGTTAACCAAACCTCAAGAAAAACTCCTTGTCGATTGAAACCATAAAATTAAATCCATCTTATAAAATTTCTCTAATATGTGGTTTCTCTCCCATACCATCCTCTCCTCACAATTATCTTCACATTGCATAAAGTTACCTTTATAGTCTACTCAATAAAGATAAGTATATATGTAGTTATCTTCTCAATATACAGTTATTGAAAAGTAGAAAGGATCAACTCAACTCAACTAAACTCATCTAAGCCTTTTTTTCAACTACATGAGGTTGGCTACATGAATCTGCTTCCTCCACTTTGCTCTAGGCATGACTAAATCGATATTTAAATTATAAATTATTATATTTTTTTAATTATTTTTAAACATATTAGTTTAGGTGTACCTCTATTCTATCCTTATCATGGATTGTTAAAAGATCACTCTTTCTAACTGAAGCAAAATTTTTTAAAAAAAAACTAGTATGGTGGACTGGATGTTCCATAATTGATCAATAGGGAAAACTCGATTTCTAAAGGGTCTGATCAATTTGTGCTAAATAATATATATTTACTTGTTTGGCTACTTGTTTTGTACTTGTTTTATCCAGCAGGACTAGCCAAAATCCCTTGCTTCCTTGGCTAACGCAGGTTCTAATATGTTCCTTAGTTTTGTCGCTTTAGCTTTTCAAAATTTGTCAGCTATGGCGTCTTCTTCTCATTTGGGAGGTTCTAATCTAATCTTGAATGACAGATATCGGTCATCTTCGTAGAAGGGCATGCTGGAGCCCTTCTTTTGTACGTTTTAGCTTTTCAAAAATTTGTTGGTTATGGCATCGATCTTCTTCTCAATTTGGGAGATAAAAATTTTGTCTTCTTTCTGGAAGTACAGTGAACCTTAAACAATTCCATACCTCCCATCATCTGAGCACCTAGTCTTCTTATATATTGTGTGGTAATGAATCAAGCTATGAACCTTGCTTGTTGCAGAAGGTCTAATATTTTCTATAATCTATTTCTGAAAAAATATGTACCATGGTCTAAGCAAATATGATCTTTTTTGTTTGTATTGTTAGCAAATTAGCTTGTCAGCCCCATTTCTTCTGTATGATTACAAAGGTGTGAAGCAATAAGGAGTAGGATGAAAAAGTTGAAGAAATTGTTGGACGATTCATCGATCCAATAATCCAAAGATTTTTTGTAACATCAATGACTCATGTTTTTATGAGTAAAATATTGAAGGCCTATTTAATTATGAGCTCAACTAAAATATGGTTATCTATCTCAATGCATGGATAGCTCCATATTGAATAATTTAAAAAAAATAGTTTAAAGAGTTGTAATTTAAATTTACTTGCTATCAATTAATTTGCATCTAAGTTTTTATTGCTACGGTGACTTTGATGTAGCATGCTAATAGTTTAATTGGATAAGTAGATGGATTTGTGGTGTTAACTTGTTTAATTAGACCAGCACGTGAGCTTTAAGTGTTACAATCATAATTTATTATTTGTGTTTGAATGATAAAAGCTGGTGTCAGATATAAATGTTCAATAGGTTGGAGAGATAAGCAAGGGCGGAGATTGGAGCCGCCCACTGATCCCAAAAGAGAACCACGAATTCAAAAGAAATTCCATATGTTTGAGTATTTGATTGAAACATGATGTTGGAATCCTCACTAATTCAAATTCAAAGGCCTGTGAGATCATGGTTGGCTTCACCTTACTGCTGAGGATTGGATGAGACTGGTAGCAAGTCAGCACAGCCAGAAAGTTATTCAAACTACATTTGTCATGGACATTGACGAATAGTGGCATGCATGTCTAGCTGTTTCACTTTTCTAGGCACATATTTCCTTTTTTTTTTTTTTACTTTTATTGATAATCTTTTGATTAAATATATTTTTAATTCTCAAACTTTCATTCAAAATTTATTTAAATCCTTCAACTTTCAGTTGTTTTAGAATTTAAGATGTTTGTAGAATATTACGGTCTTAATATTTTGTTACAGAGGATTGATTAAAATTAATGGATAGTTGATATATCATTCTAATGTGAATTATGAACTAATTGGTAGAATGAAGTGCTAGATATTCTATTAATTTTGACTAACTTCTGCGTAATGTAACATTAGAAATGTAATCTTCTTAACACTCAAGTATTAAACTATAATAATTAAAAGTTTGAAGAAATTTTAAGTAAAAATTTGAGAATTAAAAGTATATTTTAACCTAATATTTTTTTTTTTATCATATGATAATTAGCACGGCCAAAAACACTAATAACATCAATACTAAAATATTTTTCATCTAATTACTGATTGTTTTGCAATTAAGCATGTAATATACAAAGAAATACTTAAAAAAACATGGTGATCTGCCTTAGTTGCCCTACCTTTATAGCAATATAACCTACAAAATGAGTTCCTGGAGCCATAATATTCATGGTTTCAAGTAATAGCATTTTGATCCCACTACAACAACAGTTAAAGTGATTTCAGAGATCTTTAGTTGTTTGTATATTAGAAAATAATAAGTATATAACCATTAATTTATCATAATAGTCATCATATGATGTGAATAATTAATGATCTAAATAGTTATTCAAAATAAATATAACTCTACATAAAAATCTTTATATCAATTTAGAAATGATATATTTTGTTGACACCCATTTAGTCAAATAATAAGTATTTTATCTTAATTCCTATCATAGTATTTAATAACCATGGAGTTAAAAGGAGATGAAAAGTTACTGCTGTAATTTTTTCGTCCTCTCGTAAGAGTGTTTGGTATGAGTTAATTTTTTTTAGAAAATAATCTTTTTTTCTCTTTACCCTCAAATTATTGATCTAGAAAGAGGTAAATTAATAGAAATAAAGATAAAATTATTCAAAAAATAAAAAAAGAACTAAAACACTAGGAAAGATAAAATATTAAATAATCATACCATCTTCATCTTACATTAATAATAACATTAATAAAAAATTATTGATATTTTTTTTTTTCATATTAAACTTATTTTAAATATTTAATAATTACATCAATAATATTTCATCCTATATTCATATGAGCAACCAACTATACATAATTAATAGAAATTTTTTATATCCATATATATATATATATATGGGACTCCATACTAAACATTTTCATTGTTGAATGGAAAATGGACAATAGCCATTCAAGTATACAGGCAGCAGTCCATCTGCCGTTTTAAACTCAGCAGCCAACCAACCCCTATTGCCGGCTTACGTGCCGTTCACGGCTCGGCCCCTCTCCATAATCCAGCACGTCATAAGGCCGGAGATCGTCGAATCACCGCCTAGCCGCCTTCGTTCCACTTTTCGTTCGTTTAGGACCCCACGAAAGCCGCATAAAACCCTACGTCTCACATTCTCTTCTCTTCCAATTACTCTCTCTCTCTCTCTCTCTCTTTCTATAAGATGGAAGAGCATGGCGTCCCAATAACCCTGCAGCCATCTCCTACCCATCTCACACTGGCGTCGACCAACATGATGACTGCCCAACCATTACTCTTTGCCAAACCTCAGACTCACAACTCGAGGGAGCTCTTCGGTTGGAAGGAGATGACCACCAAGGCTCAAGTCTTGGAAGATCATGGGGCTTCCCGGAGGGAGGTGACCTTAGTTGGGCCAGAGGGTGAGACAAAGCCATCCAAGAAGAAGGGGAGAAGAAGGTGAAAAGGCCTCGCTACGCCTTCCAAACAAGAAGCCAAGTTGACATACTCGACGATGGATACCGGTGGAGGAAGTATGGGCAGAAGGCTGTGAAGAACAACAAATTTCCAAGGTTCATTAGCTGTCTCCCTTCTTCCTTGCTTTTCTGCTCTTCTTCTGCTTCTCTAAACCTCGTCAGCAGTTCATGATCATGTATAATTTTAGTATGAGCCTGGATAAAGAAAATTAGTAATATGGTTCAAGAAGACAGTTATAATTTTATTAACACTATGTCTTCGTGAAAAAAAAAGGGTTTTATTAACACTATGAACTACAGCTTGTCCTGAAGCTATTATCGGCCATTATGATGGATAATTATTTTGGCTTAGTAACTTTTTTTTTTTTTTCAACTCTATTCCAAGTTATATTTTTTGTAAGACGTAAAACTTTAAGTTTTTTTTTTATCTTTCTTCTATATAATTTTTGATGTATCTCTATCTTTTTTTCTCTATATATGTACTAAATCATTTTTTTCGCAAAGGTGTACGTATCTCTAGGTTTACATTGCACATATACAAATCATTCCAGTCATCATTCCCTTAATTTTTCTCAATTGTAAATATACATCTACCTTTTTACAAATAATTTTATTTTTTATTTTTTTTCTTATATTACCATGCATCCATCTTAACAGTCTTATTTTCGTTATATTCATCTTATATGTATATTGTTTTAACTGTCCAATATTTTGTGATACAAAGCATAAATGATCTTATGGCTCTTCTATAAAGCTTGACAGATATTTTATGATTACATATATTCTAATTACACTTCTTCATATATCCAATCTACTTTAATTATATGAATAACAACATTCTCAATCTCTCCTTTCTTATGATAATCGATTCTAAATAATAAAAATAATTATTTTTTAATAATTTCATGATCTTTAATTTATATTCTACATTCATCCTCTTTTTAATTGTACTAAAATTATATTTTATGTATTTTGTCTTTATTCTACTTAACCTAAAACCTTTGAATTCTAGTGTGTTTCACCATAATTCTAATTTATGATTAAATTCAGTCTTAGTTTCATATACTAGTACTATATCAACTAAAAATCAAATATACCATAAATATCATTCTCAATATGCCTAGTAAGCTCATTTATAACTAAAGCAAAAAGATAAGGACTAAGAGCATATCCTTGATGTAGGTATACTATAATAGAAAATTTATTAGTATTATCATCAAGAGTTCTTATATTAGTAGCTACTCCATTATACATATTTTATTATGTTAATATACCTAATAGATATTATTTTTTTTCTATTATCCATCATAAAATTTTTCTAGGAATCCTATCATAAGCTTTCTCTAAATTAATAAAATCCATATGAAAATCTTATTTCTCTTTATACATATTTATTAACATTCTAAAAAAAATAGCTTCTATAATCGACTTTTCTGGCATAAATTAAATTAATTATTTAATATTTTTATAATATATGTTAACTTATATTCAATTATTCTCTTTTGAAGTTTCATAATATTTTATGATGCCTCCTACATGTTGGTTGTGAATTTTGTGATGTTCCCTACATTTTGGTTGTTCTAGTTATTTTGATGTAGGACAGCAAATAAATTTCTATAGGGATTTGGCAATAGGATTCAAGGATTATAAAACATTAAAACAATAACATAGAAGCTAGTCCAAAATTAGCTTGCATGAAACAATGAATTATTTATAGAAGTATAGAAGTTGGTTGTTAACAATGAATTACATTCGCTTTCACATAATGTGTTGCCGATGTTACTTATGGGAACCAAAAACACAGTAGGATTATAGCAACTCATCCATGAAACACCTTACCTAACTTTTATAGTAAATTATCAACATTATTTTAATGATAATTTTAAACATATTAAACAATAACACTTTACATCATGTTTATGATAAATTGTAGGTTTTAGTTTGTAACTTATCATTGTTTTTTTATTAATAGTTTAAATATATATTTTATTTTTCTTACAAATTTGATCAAGCGCGCGTCTTGATTACTAATCTAACTAGATATTGTATTACATATATGAAAAATTATAAATTACATAAATAAAATATATAATATTAAAGAACTAAAAATTAGAATATTAAATATCATTTTTCTTTTTAATTGTAGCATAAATAGAATTTTTATAACTAATATAACTTGTGAGAAAAAAATACAAATATATGAATATGTTGAAATTATTGACACTTTAAATACTTTAGATAAAATAGTTTTAAAGAATAATGGGAAGTTTTTCATTTCTCATTTTTCTATCAAAGATAAAAAGACTGAATTTGTATTAGATATTATTAAAATAGAATATCAAAATATATTTCAATGAGCATATTTTCTTATATGAATACGTCTTGAACAAGCATAGTAAAAATAATTTTAGTAAGTGTTTAATATTATTATGATGATTGGGTAGTTATTGTTCAATTAATGGGTTAATGATTTAATCACTCATCAAATGGTTTTTAATTACTTTTTTTACGTAGCATTCAACCCCTGCCATTCGATTTGTTTTAGCAAAATCCAATGCCCCAATAATTTTTTTAACCATTGGGGATTCAATGATTTGTTATGATGGAAGAAATTTGTTCTATGCTCTCAACTTCAATCCCTTTAAACAAAATTTAGAAAATAGAAATATTAGTATAAATAGGGTCTACATACTCTTTTCTTTCATTGATGCATTATAAAACTAAGTTGTGAATCATGTATTTATACTATTAAAATCCATGCTTACACTATTTAGCTCGAATTCTTTTTCAAAAAATATTACAAATTTTTAGAAATAAACATGACTAGTAAAAATTACTATAAAAAGATGAAATCCATTCTTACCTAATATATTCTAGATTGAAAGGCATACCTCATAAAATTCTTACCTCGAAAATATTTGCTTTAACCCAGTCTATTTTGCGCTCTAATAATGTAATTCAACTTGATCATTTAATGTATCATGCTCATATATAGGGCAAGTTAGAGCCTCAATTTAAATTTGGTCACATTGCTAATAGAATCAAAAAGTTATTTAATTTCTAAAAAAGACCGTCTCAATTGGATATTGCATAGATAAGTTCAGCTCAACTCAACTCATCTAAACCTTTTTCCAACTACATGGATAAGTTAAAGTCTTTAAATATTTGATATGTCTTTTGGCTTTCCAATATGACAAAAAATATTGCTCTTGGACCCTATTCACTCTCCCTATAATTAATGAATAAAGTGATGGTAACTAACTAATATAAACAATCAAGAAAAAACTTAAATCAACCTAAAGCTAGATCTCAACTTTTATATCAGCTTTGCCTTCTATAAAATCGTTTAGTTCTTTCCAAAATGGAAAACAAAATCCACTCAAAGGTTTTTGAAAATGATAATTTTATTTGATGGTGCATTTTGGTGACATAACAACATTGAAATATATTCAACCAACAAACCTATTGACAAGTCGTTATCTTGTTTCTTAAAAGTTGCCTATTTTTTGAAAAAATAAAAAGGGATAACATGTCTAAAAGTTATGTTCTCTAGAAAATTTAGTGAATGAATCAGCCAAAGATGTAGTAGATCTTATCCTTAAACTCCTATCTAGACCCATCTGAGATGGTCAAAGTGGTCCATATCTAATATCGTGATCCTTATAGATTAAGGATGGATGCCATAAGTTTTGAATTTGCTACCAATCTAATTAATAGAGTTGATATGAAACTTGCAGCAAACATGTTATGTGAAAGAAAATTATTTTCAACAATTTTATGGTTTAGACTTGACAACAGGTTAGAGAATTTGATTAGATTTAAGACGAAAGTTATTGATTATAGTGCAATTATGGTCTGAAGAAAATAATAATAAAATTAGAAAAAGAATGAAGTCATAGCTAAGAAGAAGATGATAAGAGTTAAAATAAGGTTTGCCTCACAAACTATACCTCTAAATCAATGAGAGAAAAGTAAATAAAGAAAGTTTCATTCATTAATGAAAATAGTATAAAAATATTTTAAATTAGTTACAAGATTATTACCCAACCCTAAAAGCCTATCTAAAAACTATAAAATAACACATGAAACAACTAAAACTATATTTATCTAGATCAAAATTTACTTAAGTTGATAATTAATAGCTGAGATTATAATATTTGGAAAAACAATAAACTAATGAAAACTCTAAAACAATAAATTTTGTATAAATTTTTACTTTTATAAATAAAATTTATGTAATCATACCTAGTCACATCATATGCTACTAAATTGTTATGTTGTCATTCAAACATTTGGATGTTGCCTTCATGCATCACTTGAAATCCACCATCTAGATCTCCAACATGTATTGTTGTTTTCAGAAAAGCTCGTTAAATGATTATTACAATATTGATGTGATGTCCATTATCTATCGGCTAGTATGACCCTAAAGTTTTACGCCTTAAATCATGCTATATAGAAAATATATTGTTTCTTAGAAAAACAACATTATTGCATGAATATGTGGTTAACTAGTCTTGAGTTCTTAAGCACTTTAGCAAAAGAACTATGAAAATTAGCTAATTTTAATGAAAATTAATTTATTGACTAGTGGAACATGATATGTGAAGATAAATGTATATGAAAAGTCATGAACTTTGCTGGAAATCAAACTTTTTATAAAGAGGCCAAACTCTTGAGTGATCTATAAATGCTTATAATATTTTATCCATACCTATAAGGAATGGAAAGCTATATTGAAGAAAAGGATAAAAGATATTTATTTAACAATAGATCTAGTTATATGCTATAGTGGCTTTTATAATATTGAAGAGGGAAATGTCAATTTTGTTCATTTCCAAATTCCTAAGTAATGGGTTATAACTAATTTAGACTATTCAAATATATGAATTTTTAAAAACTTGTGAATCAAAAAATAAATGTTGCATTTGTTACCCTAATATGTTCAATTATAGTAGCAAAATAACTCCAAATTTCCATGATTTTGCTTTTATAGAAAATGTGTAACATAGATGTTATAAAGGAAAAACACAAGGAGAGTTATGAGAATAAAATGAAAATCTTTCTATAATAAATTCAATTTTACAAGAAAAATAAATTTTGCATCTGTAAGTATTTTATTTATTAATTTGTATATTAGTAGATTATCATTTCCTGCTAAAAATATGCATAAAAATTTTCATAATATAAGGTGATAGCAATGTTCCTTATTGATTTTATATGCTATGATTGCAGAAGCTATTATCGATGCACACATCAAGGTTGCAATGTTAAGAAGCAAGTTCAACGCTTGTCAAAGGATGAAGGAATTGTGGTGACCACCTACGAAGGGATGCATACTCATCCTATAGAGAAATCCAATGATAATTTTGAACATATTTTGAAACAATTACAGATTTATTCTGGCTTCTAGGACTTTGAACAATATATTAATGTAAACTTGTAGAAGTAATGAACTTTTATTTAAGCATTAGCATTGGTCCTTCATATACAAATGATAGATATAAGAGTAAATGATCCATGTATTTTTATAAGAGTAAATGATCCATGTATTTTTATTAGTTCGGTGTTAAAGAATGACAAAAGTTATGACTGTGATAGGAATAATTGTAAGCTAATGATTTAGTCATTTATATATGCAATATGAAAAGTTAATGTACGTGTCATACATGCCTCCTTTCAAACCATGCTTATCTTATTTGCTAATCATTTTTATTGAGCATATAAATTTTCTTGTTTGAATGATCAGTTGAACTCACAAGTCTGCACATATTTTTTTAATTGAATGTTCAAATATATGCATATATAAATGCATAACATGAACATGATTTTCTTGGATTAACACAGATGCTACATGGTTATTTACTATGATTTGAACTTAAATACATACAAAAAATGATGTGATTCTTGGAATTTATTCTTAAAAGGAAATATTTATCGGTATTCGATTTTATTAACCTAAATAATGCATCAGCATGCTTCCAAAATAAATTAAGAAAGAGACATGGAAGTGATTATGTATTTTGTGCTCAAAACCCCGCCTCAAATTGATATTATAGAGCTCATTGAGCACTATTATTGGTTTTATATATTTTTTTTCACACAACTTAGTTAAGCACCACTTAAACATTGACATTGGAGCCATAATTTGCATAAAACTACTACCGTTCTTATTTCATGTTTTATTGAAAGCAATAAAACTAGCGAATAAAAGATCTTAAAGTTTTCCTATAATTTAGTAAATATAAAAATTACAGGATATATATCTGTTCGGCCTAGTTTAATTTTATTTTAAATTTTTAAAGATAAAATAAAAATAAAAGCCTAACTCTTTGCTTTCATAAGTAAAAACTATAAAATACTAACAAAACTAATTTAAATATCATTCAGAGACTATTTTAGTGGAATTCTATGTTCATGTTAACTTCAATTTAATTTTATCATCAAATTATTACTCAATATCTTACTACTAATAATAATTTTTAGGTTCATCACAAAACTACTATTAATCCTTCCTCCCTTAGTTATCAACAATTTGTAAAACTATTACTTAGCTATGATTAATTATCCCACAATCAGTGATTAATGATGGCTCTGGCCGTGTCACTAACTATATATTCAGAATTAATCATGGTTTTTAAAATTATTAGTCCATCATGGCTGATTGTAAAACAATATTTAGTGCCGGTTTTCAGAACTAGTAATGTTTTCATTCTAGCCATGGTTTTCAGGACCCTTAACAAAACACACTAGAAATCTTGCTTTAATTTTAACGATGAGTCTCATAACATTTTGATACGTGCACTCGGGCATTTCCATGTATCAGTACTCGCCACTGCTAAAGTATCATCCACCCCTTACTTTGGAATCATTGACAGTGTTTTTGAAAGTGCTACTAATGTGAGATTTAATTTTTGCACACTTAGAAATAATTTGAAGGACCACTGCAACTATTAATTGTGTTGCAATTAGTAACATTTTCTGGATACTCGTCATGTCATGATTAGTAATAAATTTTAGAACTAACAATCAACAATCAATATATCTAATTGACCAATCTATGCATGATTTGAGATACTGTTCATGAGCCCATATATCAAATAACTCGGTCGACATATCCCTGAACAAAGTTGGACTCGAGCTAGCTTGATCTGAGTCCATTCCAAGTTAAAATTGGATGCTCTAACAAATGTTATGCACGTTCCTTTAGACTATGAAACTACACACTAAACAATGTTTTGAAACCGAGATTGGATACTATGAAATGACATGTAGTCAAACTATGTTTTGAACCCCAGTTTGAACATGGACCCATGGCGTCCTAGTCACAAGCCAGTGATTCAACCTTGGTTTAACTTTGGTTATCTTTATGAAAAAAGGAAAGTATATGTTGAAAGATTATTGAAAAATTATATGCCCAAATCCTTTTGATTTTGATGATTACCAAAAGCCATGAGTACATTAAAAGATGTAATGAGTTTATTTACATGAGCAATGAATTTATTTAGAACAATCAATGAGAATGTTAAAGTTTGACATTAATCAATTTGAAAGTAACTTCAAGCTCAATGTTTAAGCTTTCAAAAAGAAATTTTATAATTCATAGATTAATCAATGAGTTTTTGGAATACTTCTTGAATTGATTCTTAATGTCAATTTTATTGAATTCAAGTCAAAACAATGATTTAAAATGAATCTGGAACGAATTTTAAAGTCAATCAGAAAACTTTCTGATTTTTGATACGTTCCGGAGCCGACTCTTGAGTTTCAGAGTCGACTCCACTCAGAGTACAGAAATACTATCTGTCTCGAGTCGACCCACGTAATTTCACGAGTCGACCCCCGATTCTGTCGAGCCGACTCCATGACTGTGCGAGTCGACTCCGCTCAGACACCAGAGGTGTTTTTCTGAGCACTTCGCGAGTCGACCCCAACTTTTCATGAGTCGACCCCCGACTTTCAGGAGTCGACACTTTACTTTTGTGAGTCGACCCTTTGACTTTCTAAACATTTCTATTTTTAGTATCACGACCTCGAGCCGACTCGGGAAAAGCATGAGTCGACTCCAGCAAATCTGGGCGAGATTTTTTCGAATGCCAACTCAGCGTCAACGGTAAGATTTTTGATTAACGGCTATTTTTCTTTGTTCTAACGGCTATATTTTTGCAGAATCTATAAATAGAGAAGCCGTTTTCAAATCAAAGAGAGAAATAGAGAGATATTTATTTCAAAGAAAAAGAAGAGAAAAATCGAAAAACAGAGCTTCATTTGAAAAAATCCGTGATTCAAAATAGAGTGAAAGAAAGAGTGTGAAATCAAAGGAAGTTCCTTCTGTGTTCAAGCTCAAATCCAAGGAAGCTTCAGAAGAAAATCCAAGAGCTATTCAAGAGCATCTCAAGAGATTTTCAACACTCAAAGAAAAGAGGAAAAGCTCAAATCAACTCCAACACACATTCCGTGAAGAATCCAAGCTGAGGCCTGATTCTACACTTCAAAGGAGTTGAAGAAAAGAAGAAAAGCTCAAAGCCAACCAACTGCAAATCAGGCTTTCTAAACTTATTCTTACATTTTTATCTGCTCATTAAGGAGCCTTGTAACTGAAAAACAATATTTCTATTCTTTGTGTCTAGTTCAATCTGGGGGATTGAACTAGTGGAGGTAGTCTTACCTCGGTTCAAGCTTGGTTAAGCTTGGGTTAGGGTTTTTGTGCTGGTGAGCCCTTGAAAACCAGCTGGGTTCGTTGTGATCCCGGGAAAACAACAAGTTTGAGTTGTGAGCTTGTAAAACAACTCTGCTGTAATCTAGGGTGATTATAGTGTGGACCCAAGTGAATCTTGGGAGTGGACGTAGGTGTTGGATACACCGAACCACTATAAAATCTTTGTGTTTGCCGTGTTCTATTGTCTCTTTCTCTATCTCTGTTTTATTCACTGCAATTTATATTTACTTTGCATTTGCCTTCATTCATCTAAGCAAATAATTTAAAAGGCTAATTTTTAAAGAACCCAATTCACCCCCCCCCTCTTGGGTTGTCATCTGGGCCAACAATTGGTATCAGAGCTAGTGCTCATTAGATTTTGATCACACGATCAAGAGCTAAAGTTCCAAATGGCAACACAAGTTGGATCATTTGCTGAAGGTCATTCTACGAATAGACCTCCACTGTTTAATGGCTCAAATTATTCTTATTGGAAAGCTAGAATGAGGATATTCATTCAAGCTTCTGATTATGAGCTATGGGGTGTTATAATTAATGGACCTAGTACACCCACACATGTTATAGATGGCACTATTGTTCCTAAGCCCGAAAGGGACTGGAATGATAATGATAGGAAAATGGCACAGCTTAATGCTAAAGGCCATGAATTTATATTGCTCCTTAGATGCTAATGAATTTAATAGAATCTCCACATGTAATTCCGCAAAGGAGATTTGGGATAGATTAGAGGTTACCCATGAGGGTACCAATCAAGTAAAAGAATCTAAAATTAATATTCTTGTTCATAAATATGAATTATTTAGCATGGAACAATCTGAAACCATTGCATGCATGTACACTAGATTCACAGATATTGTAAATGGTTTGAAAAGTCTTGGTAAGACATATACTAACTCTGAACTTGTTCGAAAAATTCTTAGGTCATTACCAAGATCATGGGAAGCAAAAATGACTGCAATCCAAGAAGCTAAGGACCTCAACACTTTACCCTTAGAGGAGCTTCTAGGATCTCTTATGACCCATGAGCTGACTATGAGGCAGCATGTAGAGGAGGACACAAAGAAAAAGAAAGTATTGCCCTCAAAGCTGCAAAAGAAGAAGAGAGCAGCAGTGATGATGATGATGATAATGATGAAGAGACTGCTCTCTTAGCAAAGAAATTTAAAAGATTTATGAGGAGAAAGAAACCCTTCCACAAGAAAAAATTTGGAGCTAAGTGGGAAGGAGAAAAGGATAAAAATAAGGACAAGGACAAAGAAAAAGAGAAAGACCCCTTGACTTGCTATGAGTGTAATAAACCGGGGCACTTTAGGAATGAATGTCCTAAATTGAAGAAAGCCTACAAAAAGAAAAAGAAGGCTTATGTGGCGACTTGGAGTGACAGCGAGGAATCTTCTTCCGAAGAAGAAGAACAAAAGGAAGTCGCAAACGTATGCTTTATGGCGGACGACAACGATGAGGTAAGTTCCGACAACCCTTGCGATGAATTTGCTTTGATGAACTTTTTGATGCTTTTAATGAACTTGTTGGGGATTTCAAAGTTTTGAAAAAGAAATACAAGATTTTGAAAAATGAAAACTTAACTTTCATTCAAGAAAAGGAAAATCTTAATAATGAAGTTAAGAAACTTAAATCTGAAAATGAAATTTTAAAAGAAAAGAATCAATCTCAATGAAAATGATAAACTAAAGAAAGAGGTTGAAAAACATAAGAACATAGTTGATAAGTTTACATTAAGTTCAACTAAATTAGACATGTTATTAAATAGTCAAAAAGCAGTTTTTGACAAAGCCGGATTAGGATATAACACTTTAAGAAAACAAAAATCACTTAAAAATATTTTGTAAGTGCTGGCCAAAGTAATTTTACATGCTTTAAATGTAATCAAAAGGACATAAATCTTATGAATGTAAAATTCTAAAACCTAATAAAACTTAAATGTTAAAGGAAAGAAAATATGGGTTCCGAAAGGAACAATATTTGTTGCTACTAACCATGAAGGACCCAAGAAAGCTTGGGTACCTAAACATAAAGTTTGATATCATTGCAGGAATGTCTTGTGGCCAAGAGATCAAAGAGAAAGTGGTATCTTGATAGTGGCTGCTCAAGACATATGACGGGTGACAAAGAAGAATTCATCACCCTTGAAGAAAAGAAAGGAGGAGTTGTTACATTTGGCGACAATGGCAAAGGCCAAATCTTGGGGTTTGGTAACATTCAAATAACTCCCTCCACATATATTGAAAATGTACTTTATGTTGATGGTTTAAAGCATAACTTAATTAGTATAAGTCAATTATGTGACAAAGGTTTTAAAGTATCATTTGAATCTTCTTTATGCACTGTAGCTAATCCCATTGATAATAGCATTGTTTTTATTGGAAATAGAAATGGCAATGTATACATGATTGATTTAGACAAATTGTCTACTAATAATCATTGCTTAGTTGCTAATAATGCTAATATGAATGAGATTGGTTGGTTGTGGCATCGAAGATTAGGTCACGCAAGCACACACCTAATTTCAAAACTAATTAGAATGGATTTAGTAAAAGGTTTACCTAAATTAGATTTTGAAAATAACAAAATATGTGATGCATGTCAGTTTGGAAAACAAACAAGAAGTTCTTTCAAATCTAAAAATATTGTTTCAACTTCTAGGCCATTAGAGCTACTTCACATGGACCTTTTTGGACCAACTAGAACCACAAGTCTAGGAGGAAAGAAATATGGTCTTGTGATAGTAGATGATTACTCTAGATTCACTTGGGTAATGTTTTTAGCTCACAAAGATGAGACTTTCTCGATATTCATGAAATTCTTCAAGAAAGTAACAAATGAGAAAAACACTACCATAGTGTCTCTAAGAAGTGATCATGGAACTGAATTTGAAAATCACTTATTTGAAAGTTTTTGCAATGAAAATGGTATTAATCATAACTTTTCTGCACCTAGGACCCCACAACAAAATGGTGTAGTTGAAAGAAAAATAGGACTCTAGAAGACATGGCCCGTACCATGCTATGTGAAAGTAAACTCCCGAAATACTTTTGGGCGGAAGCTATTAACACAGCATGTTACATCCTAAATAGAGCTTTAATAAGACCTATTTTAAAGAAAACACCTTATGAATTATGGCATGATAGAAAACCCAATATAAATATTTTCATGCATTTGGTTGTAAATGTTTTGTTCACAATAATGGTAAAAATAATTTAGGCAAATTTGATGCTAAATCTGATGAAGGAATATTCTTAGGATACTCAACAACTAGTAAAGCATATAGAGTATTTAACAAGAAAACTTTAGTTGTTGAAGAATCATTCATGTAGTTTTTGATGAATCTTTAGCAACTCGTTCTGAAAAATTTGATGATGAGAAGATACAAACATAATTGAAAAAGATCTTGAAAAATTAAATATTGATGTATCTTTAGATCAAGACAAGACGCTAAAGATAATGATTCACCTAAGGATGATGATACTAACACTAATCATAATGATGTAGATCTACCTAGGGATTGGAGATATGCTTATAGTCACCCTAAGGAATTGATTATAGGTGATCCATCTCAAGGAATAAGAACTAGATCATCTATGAGAAATATTAGTAATCATCTTGCATTTGTATCACAAATTGAACCTAAAACTATTGAAGAAGCTGAAAAAGATAATAATTGGATGTTAGCAATGCAAGAAGAATTAAATCAATTCACTAGAAATAATGTATGGACCTTAGTTGAAAGACCTAAAAATCATTCTGTTATAGGATCAAAATGGATATTAGAAATAAACTAGATGAAAATGGCATAGTAATTAGAAACAAAGCTAGATTAGTTGCAAAAGGATATAATCAAGAAGAAGGTATTGATTTTGATGAAACCTTTGCACCAGTAGCTAGATTAGAAGCCATTAGACTATTACTTGCATTTGCATGTCATATGAATTTTAACTTATTTCAAATGGATGTAAAAAGTGCATTTTTAAATGGATTTATAAATGAAGAAGTATATGTAGAACAACCACCAGGTTTTGAAGATCACGAATTTTCAAATCACGTTTTTAAATTGCACAAAGCATTATATGGTTTGAAACAAGCACCTAGAGCTTGGTATGATAGATTAAGTAAATTTTAATTGAAAATGATTTTATAAGAGGAAATGTTGATAAAACTGTTTTTGAAAAGAAAAGGTAAAGATTTATTAGTAGTTCAAATATATGTTGATGATATTATTTTGGTGCTACTAACAATATTCTATGTCAAGAGTTTGCTAAGTTGATGCAGGGAGAATTTGAAATGAGCATGATGGGAGAACTCAACTTCTTCCTTGGACTCCAAATCAAACAAAGCAAAGAGGGAATCTTTATCAACCAAACAAAATACACAAGAGAAATCCTAAAGAAGTTTGGTATGGAATCAATTAAACCCCTCGGAACACCAATGAGTCCTTCATGCAAGCTGGACAAAGATGAAGAAGGTAAGAAGGTTGATCAAAATATTATCGAGGTATAATCGGATCCCTACTTTACTTAACTGCAAGTAGACCAGATATAATGTTTGCTGTTTGCTTATGTGCTAGATTTCAGTCTGAACCTAAAGAATCACATTTAATTGCTGTTAAAAGAATACTAAGATATGTAAGTGGAACAAAAAATGTAGGTTTATGGTATTCTAGAGACTCAACATTAAATCTGATTGCATACACTGATTCTGATTATGCTGGATGTAAGTTAGATAGAAAAAGCACAAGTGGTGCATGCCAATTCTTAGGAAGTAACTTAATCTCATGGTTTAGCAAAAAGCAAAATTCAGTTGCATTATCAACTACTGAAGCTGAATATGTAGCAGCTGGAAGTTGCTGTGCTCAAATCCTATGGATTAAGCGACAACTTGAAGACTATGGTATCACACTTGATAAAACACCTATAAGATGTGATAACACAAGTGCAATTAATCTAACAAAAATCCAATTCAACATTCAAGAACCAAACACATAGAAATTAGATATCATTTTATAAGAGAACATGTTGCAAATAATGAAATTGTCTTGACTATGTTAACACTGAAGAACAATTAGCAGACATATTTACAAAACCCTTAAGTGAAGAAAGATTCTGTTATCTTAGAGGAGAGTTAGGGATTTGTGATCCATTAGAATGAATTTGAAACCCCTAAGGAAATTTTATCTAAGATTCTTTCAAATCCTTGATCTTTAAGGAAATCTTATCTAGAATTCATATCTAATTGATCCATTCATATTCAATGATTATTTTATCAATTTTCATGATCAAATTCCGGACACATTTCAGAAATTTCATGTTTTTGCTCTGAAATGGTCTCGGAGCCGACTCGGTGAGTATCGGAGTCTCCTGGTTTCGACTGAAACTCTCGGGTCGACCCCTTCTCGGCGCGAGTCGACTCCACTTCGGGATGGTTTTCTGTGACTGTCCGGAGTCGACCCCTTGCTTTGCGAGCCGACTCGAAGTGGTCCCAGGTTGATTTATCTAGGGCAGAGTCGACTCGCCGTTCTTTTCAAACTTTCCAATCTCTCAAAATACTCTCTCCAAAATATCTCCAGACCTTCCAAATTCCCAAAATCACTGATTAATCCTTCCAATCGACCAATGGCACCCAAAACTCGAGGTTCCAATCTTGCTGCGGCCGGTGTGAAGAGGAAGAGAGCCGTGAGGAAGACGGTGAGGCGTCCGGTTCGTGAGCCTTCTCCAAGCACGGATTCTACTTCATCATCTTCAACTCCCAATGCTTCTCCAGCCACTGCTCCTTCTCAGGTAGATAGATTAGCAGATAGAATCATTACCACGGAAGAAAAGTGGATTTTGAGTTATTTGAGGCAGAGGGATTTCTTTGGGAAGACAATTGATAGAAATGGGTTGGGAGAAGATCTGTTCCCTGGATTGCCCTACTTATCCCGCTCTTGTAAAGGAGTTTTATAAGAACTTGTCTAGAGGAGATCATGGTCTCATAAGCACTGTGAGAGGAAATAGGATCTCAGTGACTGTAGAGCTTCTGTCAAGACTATTGGATCTACCCATGTCAGGAACTGCTACATTTTCTTCTGAAGACCGAAGCCCTGCTCTGTCTAGATTACTTAACCGAGAAGTTGTCGGTTTTGAGGAAGTTTTTGCCAACCAATTATCCCTAGAACTAAGATTGCTTCATAACATATGTAGTAGGATTCTTTTTCCCAAAATAGGAAGATTCGATTATGTATCTGAAAGGGACATTTTTGTGATGGATGCTATTGTTACGGGCAAACCAATCAACCTTCCCAGTATGATTCTTTGGTATATTGCTGACTGTGGAGGAAAGAGAAAATCTAGCTTGCCCTATGGTATGATCCTCACCAAGATCTTCCAGAGGGGATTGTTATTTCTGATAGTGAGCCAATGAGGAACCTGAGGCATACAGACTTTTACAGCTTGGCCACCATTCATCGGATGGGTTTTATTAAGAGAAACGGGAGATGGGAGAGGAAAGGATTAGTAGAAGATAGAGCTGAGGATGCTGAGGCACCAGGTCCATCAGTTAGACACTCTTCACCTGCACCTCCGAGCCCTCCTACTTCTGCACCTGCTCCTACCCCCGCTCAGTTATTTGATCAAGCTTCATCCTCTTCTGCTGGCTTCTCAGAATTCAATTAAAGCAACTCAAAGGACTTTTGGATGATCAGTCAGAGAAATTAAAGTCAGAGTTTGAACATAAGTTCATGAATCTAAAGGAAACTCTATATTCTTTGGATGACAGATCACTAAAATTGAGTCTACTCTCAGCACTTCTTCAGTCTTTAAGTGGAGATCTCAAGAACATATTTGAAGAGCTTAAAGATATTGCGGAGATGGAGAAACCTACTCTAAGTGCAATGCGGAGCTACAAGATAAAATTTTGACTGCTTGCACCTTTGTGGATGAGAGGCTAAAAGACTATGTAAAAATCAATCAGATGGAATGAAGAACATATTGATCATTTGACTAGGATTGTTAGAACTCATTTCTAATGTATTAAATACTCAATCCTTGCTATGTATTGAAGTTATTGTTATGTTTTACATTTTGGTATCAATGTATTAGACACTTTGATGTATTAGACTCTTTGATGAAATGAAATGTCAATTTTGTTTACTCAATGTATTTCTTTCTATCAACGAATGAATGAATGTTTATGCTTCTCTACCTTTTTGTTGATAACAAAAAAGGGGGAGAGTTTTATAGTTTTATGATTGAATATGCATATGAGAAAATCAAATTAATCAATGAGATAATTAATTGAATGATTAAGTTTCATAGGGGGAGCTACCTCATTCAGGGGGAGCCTAAGCCTATCTATGAAAACAAAATAAATTCACAAATCAATCATGCATAAACTCAATGTTTTTGTCATCATCAAAAAGGGGAGATTGTTGGAAGATTATTGAAAAATTATATGCCCCAATCCTTTTGATTTTGATGATTACCAAAAGCCATGAGTACTGTAAAAGATGTGATATGTTTATTTACATGTGCAATGAATTTATTTGAACAATCAATGAGAATGTTAAAGTTTGACATTAATCATTTTGAAAGTAACTTTAAGCTCAATGTTTAAGCTTTCAAAAAGAAATTTTATAATTCATAGATTAATCAATGAGTTTTTGGAATACTTCTTGAATTAATTCTTAATGTCAATTTTATTGAATTCAAGTCAAAACAATGATTTAAAATGAATCTGGAACGATTTTAAAGTCAATCAGAAAACTTTCTGATTTTTGATACGTTCCGGAGCCGACTCTTGAGTTTCAGAGTCGACTCCCCTCAGAGAACAGAAATCTATCTGTCTCGAGTCGACCCACGTAATTTCATGAGTCGACCCCCGATTCTGTCGAGCCGACTCCATGACTGTGCGAGTCGACTCCGCTCAGACACCAGAGGTGTATTTTTCTGAGCACTTCGCGAGTCGACCCCAACTTTTCATGAGTCGACCCCCGACTTTCAGGAGTCGACACTTTACTTTTGGTGAGTCGACCCTTTGACTTTCTAAACATTTCTATTTTTGGTATCACGACCTCGAGCCGACTCGGGAAAAGCATGAGTCGACTCCAGCAAATCTGGGCGAGATTTTTCCGGATGCCAACTCAGCGTCAACGGTAAGATTTTTGATTAACGGCTATTTTTCTTTGTCTCTAACGGCTATATTTTTGCAGAATCTATAAATAGAGAAGCCGTTTTCAAATCAAAGAGAGACGAATAGAGAGATATTTATTTCAAAGAAAAAGAAGAGAAAAATCGAAAAACAGAGCTTCAGTTGAAAAAATCCGTGATTCAAAATAGAGTGAAAGAAAGAGTGTGAAATCAAAGGAAGTTCCTTCTGTGTTCAAGCTCAAATCCAAGGAAGCTTCAGAAGAAAATCCAAGTGCTATTCAAGAGCATCTCAAGAGATTTCCAACACTCAAAGAAAAGAGGAAAAGCCCAAATCAACTCCAACACACATTCCGTGAAGAATCCAAGCTGAGGCCTGGTTCTACACTTCAAAGGAGTTGAAGAAAAGAAGAAAAGCTCAAAGCCAACCAACTGCAAATCAGGCTTATCTAAACTCTATTCTTATTTGTTTATCTGCTCATTAAGGAGCCTTGTAACTAAACAAACAATATTTCTATTCTTTGTGTCTAGCTCAATCTGGGGGATTGAACTAGAGGAGGTAGTCTTACCTCAGTTCAAGCTTGGTTAAGCTTGGGTTAAGGGTTTTTGTGCTGGTGAGCCCTTGAAAACCAGCTGGGTTCGTTGTGCGCCCGGAAAAACAACAAGTTTGAGTTGTGAGCTTGTAAAACAACTCTGCTGTAATCTAGGGTGATTATAGTGTGGACCCAAGTGAATCTTGGGAGTGGACGTAGGTGTTGGATACACCGAACCACTATAAAATCTTTTGTGTTTGCCGTGTTCTATTGTCTCTTTCTCTATCTCTATTTTATTCACTGCAATTTATATTTACTTTGCATTTTCCTTCATTCATCTCAAGCTAAATAATTTAAAAGGCTAATTTTTTAAAGAACCCAATTCACCCCCCCTCTTGGGTTGTCATCTGAGCCAACAGTAAATGAATGCAATAATTTCTCCAGTTAACTGGGGATGTCGAATGACGGAGTGAATTGAAATTTGGATGGCAAGTTTTCTATATGGCTAACATTATATATGTCCTGATCCTATAAAGTTATAGAATATAATTTTATTTTTAAGTGGTTGGCCTAGATTGTTTGAATTGGGGAGCTTCTATTTGCACGCCCAAATTGCTCAGTACATCCTTCAATTTTTTAAAAAAAATTAATTCCTAAACTACTCTTAAAACCCTCGACCCTCTTTCCCCATACGCTCCGGCAGCACCCCCCTTCGGCTTCCCCTCCCTTCCCGTTTGCTTCGGTGGACCCCCTTCGGCTTTCCCTAATTTTCGTTCACTCTGGCAGCCCCTCCGGCTTTCCTTCCTTTTTCGTTCGCTTCGACAGATCCCCCCTTCCCGGTTCGCTCCGGCAGCCTCCTCTCTCGAGTACCGGGGCAACAAAAAGTCGGGAAGGAGGGTCGGTGCCTGGGAAGAGGAGCCGTCGAAGTGAACAAAAAAGAAAAGAAAGATGGGGGGAGGAGCGAATGGGGAAGGAGGGGGAAGCTGGAGGCGGGAGGCTGCCAAAGCGTAGGAGCAAGGGCGCGAGGGTTTTAAGGGTAGTTTAGAAATTAATTTTTTTTAAAATATTTGAGGGGTGTACTGAGTAATTTGAGCGGTGCAAATAGAAGATCCCTTTTAATTAAGTCCCACCTTCCATTGATTTTTGGTCCATCTTCTCTTCCTATTCTTAGGGGGAAAAAATGGAGAATGATCCACCAAGGGGAATTGAGCAGTTGTATCATCCAGGACAAGAAGTCATGATAGGTTTTAGGAATTATGCTTTTCGATTGGCATGACCTATGTTGGCTCTCTAGCGATGGGTCACATAAATTGACATGGTCAATCCTTTCAATGGCTATAAAATTTATGCATACTCATGTAAAATGATTGCAGGAACTATATGGATGATAGGTATGGTATAGATTAAGCCACTATATTGATTTAATATTTGATCAATTTTCATAATTCGTTATAATATAAATTAATCCAACCTTGGTTGGACTATAGGGTTTGCTTAGGCTTAAAATCAATTTAAACCTACCAATGTTATAAGGCTTCACATGTTATAATAATTAAGTTTGCTTTAGAATAGACTTGAGTCAAATAAAAAATATTTATGATGGGGTAGAATCATCTTCTAACACTACAAAATACTTACAAATTTTTAATTACAATTTATCCCACACTACAACAATGTGGGGAATTATTGTCATATTTTATTAATGGTCAAAAAAATGCTGCAAAAAAATATTACAATTTAATTATATATGAGCGTTGCTACAGTGCAATTGTGAAATATATTTTAGTGATCTTCAATTGCAAGTGCCGGTATTAGACTATTTTATTCTCGGTCTATATTGTCAACATTTATTTAATAAGTATTTACTTTAGTTGGTCACATATTTGAAATTGCTCGTAATTAAGGAGATAATCAAATTAACCTTAATGGAGCCTGGGTGATTGAGCATGGTTTGAAATTATGTTCAAGCCTGAGTTTTAAGAGTAAGCTTGGTTTGTTTATTAATTGATTTTGTTTTAATTTGATTTTAATTTGGAATCAAAACAAGTCACCTCAAATCTAATATAAATTACTTTGAGCTTTTATTAAGCTTGAGTCAATAATTAATCATTTCAAATGATTAAAATTAAAAATAAATAATATTTAGTTATAAATTTTAAATCTAGAATATATTAAATATATTTTGAAATATTATTATCACAACATGAAATGATATAATTTAACTAAGGTATTTGTTAAAAATTTTATATTGTAGTTTATATCATGCATTTGCTATATCATATTATATTATATTATATTACATTAATTACATTATATCAGACTTGATTTGAAATTAATTATGATGATGTGAACTAATCTGATCGTAATCCAATTAAATTCTAATTGAAATTGATTTTAGTTGAGCTCCTTTTTTTCTTGAATTAATTGTTGATTTTTGATTGCCATAAATCATTGCATGTCCTCATTTTATTTAGTAGGACTCTTTTATATGATTTGCTACTTATCATTTTGATTCTCTGACTAAACTCTTAATGAATTAAATATTTTTGAATGTAATAAAGTCATGTGGAATAGATAATGTGACAGAAGTGGTCAGAAATGGCAGTAAGTTGCCAATAAAAAAGTCAATAAAGTATAAATAAAATACTATTTTTTCAAGGGGCAGTTGGCACATAATGCTTTGCAACATCATCTACTGCCATTTAAGAATAGCACAGAACTATTAAATTTTTCTATCATTTTCCCTTTACACTAAATCACTTATTTTCTTCTTCTTCCCTTCCTTCTTCATCCCACATAACCAATAAATCATGTCATGTGACTTTTAAATTTAAATAATTTAAAAGCAGTTGAAATATTAATTCATCATAAGATAGCTATGTGGCTTCTGTATAGTACCTCATGATATAAGTAATTCTTATCATGTTCCCATTATCTTATTTCTTTTCTATTAATTCATTCTCCTAGCAATTTCAACATTTACATTCATCTTCTGAATACGTTTCACTCTCTTTCTTGAAAATCCTCTCCACAGCTAATATACGAGCATTTCAAGTAGTAACTTTCCATCTAATACTGCATGATATATATCATGTAATTCTTATCGTATTTTCATGATCTTGTTTGTTCTCCATTAACTTATTCTCCAGGCAATTCCAACAATCTTATTCATCCGCTCAACATGCTTACACCCTTTCTTCAGATTTCTCTTCACTATAAAAACTCTAATCCCAATACCTCACACAATTGTTGCTTGGATTCAAGGATTGTATTAATTGTGCTCTTGTTATTAAACCTTATTGTAATCCACAGAACTGAGTTTGAGAAAATCAGAACTCATGTATGAAGTGAGCATCTCAAATGTTGTCGCTTCAAGTTTTCAGCATGACCAAAAAATTAAAAAAAAAGGATAGATGGACTCATAACTTTATAGTGGAACATAAATGTTCTAAACTGAGCAAACTAATTGCATAAACTCAGTCAGGGTACTTTGAGCTAACTTTGGACTGAAAAAATAATAGGCTACACTGTTTTCACATAATCATAGCTTGTCATGCATTTCAAAATGCTAAGATATTGATATTGGTAATGCTAGTTGATTGGGAGCTTGTGAATTCAAAATTAGGAACTCATTTGTATTCATTGTTTAGAATGAGTTACATGTACATATACAATAGCAGTCCAATGATCTGTGGATAAATGCAAACAAATTGAAGTTGGAGCATGAACATTTTGAATGCCAAACATTGATGATGTGTAGAAATTGAAGTTGTTTCACCTAGTGGTTTTTCCAAGTTGTCAGCATGTTGATGATCAACTGGAACATGCTTTGTGCCAATTAGACCACTTTGTAATTCTTCATGAACAATGCAACAATTTGTTGACAGGGCTGTTTTTCCATTTGTTCCATCACCAAGAAATTAATGTACAAAAAGTCCAATCAGAATATCTGTGAAACAAGAGAGATGGAGGCCATTGGAAGTTCAGAAAAAAAAAAAAATCCTTGACCTAACATGCCTTTAAGATAGTGCAAATAATATCTGGATGAGGCTGCAAGATAGGTCTCCCACTGAGACTTAGGTAGTGTTTGAAATAGGGGATATCCCCTCTTATTTCCAAAAGCCATAATTATAAGGTATATATAGGAATAAAGTTAACCAAAGGGATAATCCATGGTTAACCATGGTTAACCATAGGGTATCCCCTCAATTTATTTCCTAGAAAATGTAGGAATAGCTTGTTATCCCTCCAAATAAGAGTAAAAAAAGTTATCCTATGGATTTATCTTTTTTGCATTTGATATGATCAATGGGATAGCCAAGGGATATCCCTAGGGATAGTCAGGGAACAAACTCTATCCCATACACTTATCCATGGATAATATTTTTTTCATCAAACACTACCTTAGATAATGGTTAGGATCATCAAGAGGATCTATGCACTGATCTACATAGAGATGTTGTTCCGTAGGAAAGGCCACCATAGTTTTGATTCCGGCATCATCAAGAATTCATAAAACATATTTTTGGTAGTTCAACAAAAATATCATTATTTGAATAAGTCACTTCAGTAGAAAGAAAGTATTTTGTGGTACCAAAGTTTTTGATATTGAACAACTATTGAAGAAATATCTTGAGTTAATGTAATGAATCCAGCAATAATCACTGGTTTGGAGAATTTAGAACATAATTGTTCTGAAGCTTGCTTGAGGTTATAAATAGAGACATGTTTAGCCTATAAACAAGAGTAATTAATCTCCCTTCTGTGAAGATCTAAGGGGAAGTCATCAAGGAGAAATGTATTAGACAAATCTATCTTGTAGAGAAATTAATTTTGAGCAGCAACAATAGGAACGACGCAATGGACATTAACAAGTTTCCTAACTAGTGTGAAGGTATAAGATGGTTAAGACGTCCTTGTTGGATTTAGTCCTCGGATAATGAACAGTTTTTGAATTGCTTGATAGTCTCATCAAATGGTGAACTCATGACTTGAGTAAATTGAGCTTTAGTTTTATGTTAATTGATTAATTAACCCTAAGTATAAATTGATAGAAAAAGGAACAACAATGTATATCAAGCATAACAGGAGTGAGAAGCAAAAATAAGTTGGGCTAAGGGATGGAAAATTTGATGAAGAAATATAAAATCACTTTTATTTATCGATTAGAATAAGTATATATATACATGTATATAAGACAATAAGAGTAATCCAATGATATCAAGATAATATAATAAATAAGTTGCAACCAGATTTTGATAAGGCCAATCTTATCTTCCTAACTAGGGGTTAAAGTGGGCCAGGTCAAGTTAAGCCATATCCTTACCTGAGCCTATCCTAACATTGTTTTTTGAGCTTTGGGTTGGGCTTGACTCTAATATATGCAAATTTTAGGCCAAATCTTGGCCTTGGTCCGAAACCCAATTGTGACAAAATTAGTTGGATGAAAAACACTTGCAGTACTCGAGGGCGATACAGTAAGCTCGCATTGGGCGCACGATCAATGCCATCATGTATGTCAAGGCTCAATGGATCTTATCTTGTAACTCATGCATAACTAATCCATATGTCCGTTGCTGCATCGTCCCCTGGTGCAGCAAGTTTTTTCCCAGTTGAATTTTGAAGCACAACAAAACTGGAGCAAGATTACAAGATAATGGCTATGAGTGGCAAACAATGGCGCTGGAGCAGAAGGTGGCGATAGGTGGGTAGTGTCCGTAGGAAGTTGCCAAGGGTGTTGGCCTGCGGTTGGGAATCTTTCAAGCCAGTGATAGGCAGGGTTTGATGGCAAGTGTGGAGGGTATTTCAAAGGCCAAAGGCAAAGCTAGCTCCTCAGCTCAGATCCAATCACAAGCTGATGGTGATGCTCGAGTGGGAACAATGACCAAACCTATGAGTAGTGACCTGATGGATGGGCTTGGTGGCAGAGCTTAAGCAAATAACAGATGGAAAGTCTTTCTGCATCAAAAATGGTACAGAAAGACTGTATCGATGCGCGGCATTGGCCGTGTGCCCGTGCGACCATGCGTGTGAAGCGCGATATGCATGTTTGCACGAGCGCACGATCAATACCATGCATCGATGCGTGACTTAGTGCATCGAGAGCGGTGCACTAAATCGTTTCCATAACAGATTACAAGAGGGAGGGTGGGCTGAGCGATGACGTTGCAAAATCTCTTCATTGAGCTTCAACCACGGGAGGGCAGTGAACCTCCGGTAAGAGCATTGCTGGCGAGTGACAGGTGGTGGAGCTCGCAGTGACAAACAGCAGGCTGCAGGCAACGACTGGGCCTGGATGATGTGACCGCAAGTGTCCTTCAACGTCGGAACTAGGGAAGAATCAAAGGTGGAAAAGTCTCAGCGGACGCGATGGTTCATTTGCACGCTGATCGAAAAATTTATTCATAAATTTTACATTATTAATACATAAAATTACGTGCAAATAAATTATCATATGCTGCGTCAAAACAGTGTGCTAAGATGTTTTTTTTTTTTTTCTTTCCAAAGATGAAAATAAGATAGCCACTATTGTATTTTGATAAGCTTAGGCATGGATTCAAACTGAACTGAAGCCTAATTAAGAAAAAGTTTTACTGCATCATACTCGATGATTGACGTGCATTACATATGTGTATATATCAAAGTAAAAAGAAATAATTTTTTCTTTTGGCAGTGATAAGGAATAAAATCGTGTTGGCCCAGATGGCAACCCAAGAGGGGGGATGAATTGGGTTCTTAAAAATTTAAGACTTTTTGAAATGTTTTAAACAAATTAACTCAAGATGTGCAAGTGAGAGAAATTAACTTATAAGCAATGCACAAACAGAAATATAAGAGAGATAGAATGAGAGACAAATGAGCACGGCAAACACAATAAGATTTTATAGTGGTTCGGTGCAACCAGCACCTACGTCCACTCCCAAGAGTCACTTGGGTCCACACTATAATCTCCTCGATTACAGCCGAGTTGTTTTACAAGCTCACAACTCAAACTTGTTGTTTTCCCAGGATCACAACGAACCCAGCCGGTTTTTCACGGGCTCACCAGCACAAAACCCAACTCGTTGTTTTTAACGGGATCACAACGAACCCAAAACGTAAGCTATCCCAAGCTTACAACGAGGTACAACTACCTCCACTGATTCAATCCACTGATTGAATCAGTACACAAGTAAATAAATAAGAGTTTGAATACAAACAGCTCCTCTAGAGCAGAATAATCAAAATAAAGCTTAGGTTTAGAAAAGCCTGATTAGATAAGCTTGAATGCAGGCTTGGCTTCTTTGCTTCTCTTCTCCAACTCCTTTGAAGTATGGAATCAGGCCTCAGCACAGATTCTCTTAGCTTTGGGGCTTTTGGATGTTGGTTGAAGCTTTTCTTCTTTTTCTTCTAGGTTGGAAGATCTTGATTTGCTCTTGGTTGCTTTGGGATCTCCTCTTGAACTTTTGTTGATTGTAGCTCTGGAGCACACGAATCTCTCTCTTTGATTTCACTCCTTTTGAATATCTTTTCTTGACTCAAATGATTTTTCCAATGAAGCTCTGTTTTTCCCTCTTTTTGAAAGATTTTCTTTTCTCTCTTTTTCACCACTCTATTATTTTCTATTCTCCTCTTGATTTGAAAAGAGCTCCTCTATTTATAGATTCTGCAAAAATATATCCGTTAGAAACACAGAAATATAGCCGTTATTTGAAAATATTACTGTTGGGGCTGACGTGTCATCGTGAAAAATCGTGCCCAGAATTTTGCGGAGTCAACTCGAGCACTGTGGGAGTCGGCTCGAAGTCGATTACTAAAAATAGAAACATTTTAAACGTTAGAGGGTCGACTCGCGAAGAACCAAAGTGTCGGCTCCCGACAGTCGGGGGTCGACTCGAAGAAAATGGGGAGTCGACTCGACAAGCGCTCAAAAAACATGCTTTCTGTTGTTTGAGCGGAGTCGGCTCACACAGTCCAGGAGTCGGCTCGCACAGAGTCAGGGGTCGACTCTTGAAATCCAAGGGTTGACTCGAGAAAATCAGAAATCTCTGTTACTTACTGGAGTCGACTCTGAAACTCTAGAGTCGGCTCTGGAACGTATCAAAAATCAGAAATTTTCTTGATTGACTTTGAAATTCGTCCCAGAATAATTTTAAATGAGATTTTGACTTGAATACAATAAATATGACATTAAGCATGAATTCAAGACATGTTTCAAGAAATCATTGATTGAAATATAACATGTAAAAATTCCTTTTTGAAATCTTAAATATAGAGCTTGAAACTTCTTTTTCAAATTGATTCAAAACTCAGTGAATTTAAACATTGAGAGTCCATTGCTTTCATTTTGAATAAGCTCAAGGTTTTTGATAAATAAACTCATTATTTCCTTTAAAATACTCATGACTTTTGGAAATCATCAAAATCAATAAAGTTGGGGTAATTAAATAATTACAATCTCCCAAATTTCTCAACAATCTCTCCCTTTTTGATGATAACAAAAACATTGAGTATATGCATGTTTGAATTGAAAAAAAAATTTCTGAAACCAAAATCAATTTTTATGTTCATTGAGAGGCTCCCCCTAAATGAGATAGCTCCCCCTATGAAACTCAATTTTGTAATTCATTCAAAATTTTTAATTGTTAAGTTCAAGCAAATAATTTTTCCCTTTTTAAATTTTAAGCATAATGATAACCAAATTATCTCTCCCTTTAAGTTAACTCTCCTCCTTTAATATTCAAATTATCTCTCCCTCTTTCAAATTTAAAATTTGATTGCATTGAAAGTATATTGAAAGCATATACGATTAAATAAAATCTCTCCCCCTTTTTTGTAATCAACAAAAAGGTTAGGATAAAGTTATTACATCAAGAATGTATTAAGGGTTTTCAAGTTTTCCATATAATCATTAAACTTCTCAACCATTTATCTAATTGTATCAACTTCATTGTATCAAATTCATTATATCAAATTCAAATACAAGCTTCATAAGTAAATTTCTTTCATTGCATTGCTAATTCAAGATCAAATCAAGCATCCAATACATTAAAGAAATTGCTTAGACAAAAGTTAAAATATTCATTGCATCAAAATGAGATTACAAAGTGAACTTCATTACATCAAAATGAGATTACTCAGTACATTGAAATGAGATTACATTAAAAATATCAAAAGTTTCTTCTTGTAATCCTATTCAAATGATCAACTATCTGCTTCATTCATTCACATTGTAGTTTAACATAATCTTTAAGCTTATTATCTACAAAAGTACAAGCAGTCAAAATCTTATCCTGAAGCTCGGCGTTGCACTGGGAATAGGTCTCTGAGTCACCACAGATATCCTTAAGCTCTCCAAAAATATTCTTCAAGTCTTCACTTAAGGAGCTGGTGGATGAACTAAGAGTAGATTCAATAGATGCAACCCGATCACTAAGTGAATACAAAGCTTCCTTCAAATTCATAAATTTTCATCAAACTCACTTTTCAACCTATCTTCATGCTCACTAATCTCAGATTTGAATAAGGATCTAAGCTGATCTAACTAAACATCAGAAAAGCTAACAGATGATAAAGTAGATGTCTGAGCTGGAGCAGGAGCAGGAGCAGGGGCTGGAACAGAATCTGGAATAGAAGAGCTCTGAGGAGGCTCAGGTGAAGAATGTCTCACAGATGGTCTGGGGGCCTCAGCATCCATAGCTCTATCCTCTGCAATATTCTTCCTCTCCCATCTTCCATTCCTCTTAACAAATCCCATTCGATGAATAGTAGCCAAAGAGTAATAATCAGTATGCCTTAATTCCCTTTTCGGCTCACTATCACCAAATGTAATCCCTTGGCTTTGAAATAACTTCGTTAGAACCATGCCATAGGGCAAACTGGACTTCTTCTTGCCTCCACAATCAGCTATGTGCCAAATAATTATCCGAGGCAAATTGATGGGCTTTCCAGTCACAACAGCATCCATCACGAAGATATCCCTCTCAGAAACATAATCAAATCTGCCAGTCTTGGGAAACAATACCCTACTGTATATTATGAAGTAGCCTCAGCTCCAAAGGTAACTGACTTGCAAAAACTTCTTCAAAACCCTCAAAATTTCTGTTCAACAATCTTGTGAGGGCAGGTGATCTATCCTCCAGGGCAAAGGTGGATGGTCCAGATAGGA
>UESW01001384.1:160496-193964 GCA_900491605.1 Calamus simplicifolius | reverse complement strand
CCGAAACATGACACTGAGTTCAAGAAAAGCAACAACCTATATATCATTCAAGTCCATGACTTTAATACAATCCATAACTAGAAATTTGGGCTACAAGCCCTACACATAAGCATTACTGGGGTTACATCGACATATGAATCCACTTTATTTTAAATAGAAGCTCCAACGAACCTATAGTTCCTTATACACCACAATAACATAGTCTGGGCATCAAGCCCTACACATAAATACACTGGCATAGCAATAAGATAAAATCTATATTTATTTGAGTTGATGTCCATCACTCCAACATGTTATTCTCAAATCTCATGGTCCTGTAGCAAAAACATTATAATATTTTTGTGAGATTACACTCAGTAAGTAAACCATGTTATGCAGTCCAATCATAGCATAGCAATCAATAAGCATATAAATGATCTGCATGCATAAACATTTCACAATACTCAAACATGCAATGTAAGTAAACCCATCGTTGTTATATTATATCATATGTGTCCCACGGCCCTGCAATGCCCCATAACAAAGGAGAGCCGCGGCGGCACATATAAATATATTCAATCATTTGCACTCATCATTGTTGTATTATATCATAGCAAATTATCAGCGCATATAAAGCATTCCAATTGTTATATTATATCATATATGTCCCACGGCCCTGCAATGCCCCATAACAAAGAAGAGCCGCGGCGGCACATATAAATATAATTCATTCTTTTGCATTCACAATCACTCCATTATGAAATGTAAGTATTATATCATGCGTGTCCCACGGCCCTGCAATGCCTCATCTGAGCACATCCTCTAGATGTGTATGGCCATAGCAAAGGAGAACCGCGGCGGCACTTATGAATATAATACCAATCATTTGTATCCATAATTGCTCAATTATACTTTATAAGTAAACCCACTGTTTATACTCTCAATGGTAACTGTAAATGTGACCCACGGCCCTGCAATATCTCAATATGTGCCAACAGGCATCCCCCTACTGAAGTAGGTCGAAATGCCATAGTATACTAACAAGTATCCCCCTACTGAAGTAGGTCGAAATACCATAGTATACTAACAAGTATCCCCCCTACTGAAGTAGGTCGAAATACCATAATGTACCAACAGTATCCCCCCTACTGAAGTAGGATCGAAATACCATAATGTACTAACCAGTATCCCCCCTACTGAAGTAGGGTCGAAATACCATAATGTATCAACCAGTATCCCCCCTACTGAAGTAGGGTCGAAATACCATAATGTATCAACCAGTATCCCCCCTAAGTAGGGTCGAAATACTAGGATATGACATGATAAAGGAGAGCCGCGGCGACACATAACAGTACCTCACATCACATGCACTCATCATATCAATAACAACACAATATTGTATAAACAGTGGATTATACCTACTGAACAATTGCATGTAATATATCACATCAATTTCATAATAACTGCATTTCTCATGCATAATAACTGCATCTCTCATGCATAGCAACTGCATCTCTCATGCATAGCAACTGCATCTCTCATGCATAGCAACTGCATCTCACATGCATAATAACTGCATCTCACATGCATAGCAACAACATCTCACATGCATAATAACTGCATCTCACATGCATAGCATCCACACATGAATTCATAGTATTCATCTACTTACACAATTAGCCAATAACAATTCACAATTTAACTACGCATATCCTGAAATAACTTATTTAATAAACTGATAACTGGCTTACTTACCTTCGCACGCAATCCAACAGATATATCATCTAATCAGATGTCGGGATACCTACAGGATCATTTTACACAATTAAATGATTAAAATCTGGATAATGAAATGATTCCTAAGACTCTACCCTGACCAATCCACGGGCCCAACTTCGGACTCGAATATCTCTCACCATACTCACTCAAATGGGGAAGTAAAAATACCCCAAGAAACTAGAATTCACCCAGATTCTAGCCATATAATTATTTTCTAATCCCGGCCCGTTACAGGGCCCAAAAATCAGCCCAAAGTCAGCCCAGCACGGCCCAAAAGGCCTGAACCGGCCGGCCCAGCCGGCCCGGTTCAGCCTTATCTTTCTCCCGATCCCCTGTTTCACCGAACAGGGGACGGGGACATGGCCGGCGGCCAGGGCCGCCGCCGGCCAAATTGAGGGCGGCCCGGCCGCCGGTGGCCGGGCCAGAGCCGGCCGCCGCCGCGGCCGGCCGTCAAAATACCTCTCTCCCCCTCAATTTCTCACTCTCTCTCTAATTCCTCCGCGCGGCACGGAAGAGTGCCGGCGGCTCGGCCGGCCACCATGGCCGGCCGGACCTCCACCGGACGCACGCCCGGTGCCGGTGGAGGCGGCAGTCCAAGCCTCGGGCCCGGCGAGGCGGCGAGCACGCCGCCGGGCCCGAACCAACCGGCGGAAGCCGGTTCGGCTTCCGCCACCGCGCGAGAGGAGGGCCAATTGGCCCTCCCTCTCCTCTCTCTCACCACCACCCCGCCGGACGCCTCCCCCGGCGCCGGCGGAGTCTCCGGCCAAGTATCAGGCCCGGCGCGGCGGCGAGCACGCCGCCGGGCCTGAACCAAGGGGGACGACCGGGTTCTCTTCTCTCCCTCTCGCGATCTCTCTCTCTGTTTCTCTTACACGCTCTCTCTCTCTCTGCTGTCTTCTCTCTCTCTCTCTCTCTCTCTCCTCTCGGGCACTCTCTCTCTCTCTTCCGGCTATCTCTCATGGCAACTCTCTCTCTCTCTTGGGCACTATCTCTCTCTCTCCTCTCGCACTAAGAGGACTATCTCTTCTAGCGCTAAGAGGATGGACAGAGAATTACCTGGAGGGGACGCGGACGCAAGGATGATGGAGGGAGTCCTCTTCCTCCCTATTTATTCCTCACGCGCTGCCTCTTAAAGAGACTCCGAAAACCCATTCGTTACGCGGAATTGTAAACATAATCGCCACATGAAACTGCAGGATCCTACACTAAATCTCACGAACCAGGTAATTAAGGTCTCGGAGGGTTACATTCTCCCCTCCTTATAGGTAATTAAGGTCTCGGGGGTTACATTCTCCCCTCCTTATAAAAATTTCGGCCTCGAAATTGGTATACTATAAATCTCCAAAGTCAACAATCTTAAATAGATAATTCACCTTCAATTAATTATGGATACTTCGATTAAATTTCATCCTCCAGCTCCCAAGAAGCCTCCCTCTCATAGTGATTATTTCACTGAACTTTGACATACGGAATGGTATGCCGCCTTAGAATCTGATCCTTGCGGTCCACAATGTGCACAAGATAATCTTCATAAGTCAATTCTTTCTTAAGCTAAATTGGTTCAAGTTATAACACATAACGGGGTTTGCAATATACTTCCTCTGTCATAAAGATATGAAACACATTGAACACTACAAAGAGTAATGAAAGCAGTACTAAGCTATAAGACACTTCCTTTATCTTGATCAAAGTTTCAAATGACCCAATTTTTGTGGCTCAGGTCACCTCTAACACAGACCTCATAACATCATTGGTTAGCAAAGTTTCCTAATGATCTTTAACCTGAAATTTCAAATCTTTCTTTTGATCATTAACATAACTTTTCTATTAACTTTGAGCTACAAATGATACTTTTCATAGCTGTTAAACAAACTCAGTCCAAAATTGTCGCTCTCACATCATCTCAATATGAAGGAAATCTATACCTTATATTGTAGACAATTGAAATGAATCCATTTGAATATTGGCTTGGTAATAAATAAGCAATTTCATTAAGGGTAAGAACAATACCAAGCACCTCTTAAATTCATTACTCACAGTATAACATCTAAAATCTTATTGGTTTCTGTAGTTGTCTATTACATGTATAATGTCTTCCATGCTTAAGGTTAGCAACATATCAGGTACTCTCGATTCCTTAATAAGACAGTTTGAAATTCTCATGAATTAGATATAAGATAATTTTCTTTCAATGCTCTCTCAACTCTTGAATAGTTGAATGTACCATTAATCATTACGACACTTATATCAATCATCATAATATACTTGGTTTCACTCTTGAATACTTCAATCTAACACTAATGAACATCATGCCAATCATTTAAGATATCTTTCATAATTATCGTAATTAAAATTCATTTTCTTTGAATATAGATATGCCACTCATGGCTGATCAAAAATATGTAATTAACTATTCCATTCCCAAAATATCATCAATATTAATCATCCCTATAACCAGCAGATGAGTTTATAATCTTACAATATCAATAATGTAAGTTCTACTATTAAAATTCATTATATTCATCCACATTCAAATTCAATTTTAATACCTCAAGATCCATATATCAACTCAATTGCAATATGGACATAATGGTGTTTAGTTATATTAGTCATCAATTACACTTTTCAATTACTATATCATATTCCATATATTCATCTGTCTTTTATTGCATATCCAATTAAAATCTCATCTACCCATATTAATTAAAGGTCTAAAATTGCTACTAATCATTTCCAGCAAGTTTGATGGAGCTAAAACCTCTAGAAGCCCCCCCTTGACCTCCCCACTGATCAAGGCTACCAGCTAGGGAGCCCACATAATATTATTGACTTGCGATGGTTCATTCTCAATTTCTATCAAACTTGTAATTCAATTAATATCTTGATAAACTTTAAATTTCAAGCTCCCAAAGCATAACTCATGAAATTCCTTGAAAGTCATAATTGTCTCAATGTCATCCAAGTATTTTGCCTAGAGTGTCATTATGCATATGTCCCTAAGATCATAACATGGTTCTTGTGGGTTATGGGCCCACCAAGCTTCCGCTGCGCACTCAGATGCTGCATGCCTGCATAGACTGCGCCATACTCGAGAGAGCTTGAAGCATCTCAGACTGGAATCACTGGTGCTCAATTCCTACTGGGTTGGCAGGGGCCATACCTCCAGTAGTTCCTTGACCCGCCGGCTAATCAGCATTACCGGCCAGAGAGTCCTCCTCATACAGTTGGCTCCTAGTACGGCGAGCCATAACTATGTTTTGTTAAATTAGATGTGGTTAATATCATCATAAACTAATGTGTCAGGTGTCTCTAAATAGAATGTCATCAAATATGTTCTCTACGTGTTATCATGTCAATTTGTCTATGTCCCTAGGGTCATAAGTTCTCTACCTGTTATCATGTCAATATGTCTGTGTCCCTAGGGTCATAACTGTATCATGTCAATATGTCTGCGTCCCTAGGGTCATAACCTAAGCTCTGATACCATAAAAGCTGTCACGCCCCAGACCCAAAATTTTGAGCTAGGGTGACAACCCGCCGCGTGCCGGGCACGCAAGGCATCCCGAAACATGACACTGAGTTCAAGAAAAGCAACAACCTATATATCATTCAAGTCCATGACTTTAATACAATCCATAACTAGAAATTTGGGCTACAAGCCCTACACATAAGCATTACTGGGGTTACATCGACATATGAATCCACTTTATTTTAAATAGAAGCTCCAACGAACCTATAGTTCCTTATACACCACAATAACATAGTCTGGGCATCAAGCCCTACACATAAATACACTGGCATAGCAATAAATAAAATCTATATTTTATTTGAGTTGATGTCCATCACTCCAACATGTTATTCTCAAATCTCATGGTCCTGTAGCAAAAACATTATAATATTTTTGTGAGATTACACTCAGTAAGTAAACCATGTTATGCAGTCCAATCATAGCATAGCAATCAATAAGCATATAAATGATCTGCATGCATAAACATTTCACAAATACTCAAACATGCAATGTAAGTAAACCCATCGTTGTTATATTATATCATATGTGTCCCACGGCCCTGCAATGCCCCATAACAAAGGAGAGCCGCGGCGGCACATATAAATATAATTCAATCATTTGCACTCATCATTGTTGTATTATATCATAGCAAATTATCAGCGCATATAAAGCATTCCAATTGTTATATTATATCATATATGTCCCACGGCCCTGCAATGCCCCATAACAAAGAAGAGCCGCGGCGGCACATATAAATATAATTCATTCTTTTGCATTCACAATCACTCCATTATGAAATGTAAGTATTATATCATGCGTGTCCCACGGCCCTGCAATGCCTCATCTGAGCACATCCTCTAGATGTGTATGGCCATAGCAAAGGAGAACCGCGGCGGCACTTATGAATATAATACCAATCATTTGCATCCATAATTGCTCAATTATACTTTATAAGTAAACCCACTGTTTATACTCTCAATGGTAACTGTAAATGTGACCCACGGCCCTGCAATATCTCAATAATGTGCCAACCATCCCCCCTACTGAAGTAGGGTCCCATAGTAAAACAAGTATCCCCCTACTGAAGTAGGGTCGAAATACCATAGTATACTAACAAGTATCCCCCCTACTGAAGTAGGGTCGAAATACCATAATGTACCAACCAGTATCCCCCCTACTGAAGTAGGATCGAAATACCATAATGTACTAACCAGTATCCCCCCTACTGAAGTAGGGTCGAAATACCATAATGTATCAACCAGTATCCCCCCTACTGAAGTAGGGTCGAAATACCATAATGTATCAACCAGTATCCCCCTACTGAAGTAGGGTCGAATACTAGGATATGACATGATAAAGGAGAGCCGCGGCGACACATAACAGTACCTCACATCACATGCACTCATCATATCATCAATACACAATATTGTATAAACAGTGGATTATACTACTGAACAATTGCATGTAATATATCACATCAATTTCATAATAACTGCATACATGCATCTCTCATGCATAGCAACTGCATCTCTCATGCATAGCAACTGCATCTCTCATGCATAGCAACTGCATCTCACATGCATAATAACTGCATCTCACATGCATAGCAACAACATCTCACATGCATAATAACTGCATCTCACATGCATAGCATCCACACATGAATTCATAGTATTCATCTACTCAAACAATTAGCCAATAACAATTCACAATTTAACTACGCATATCCTGAAATAACTTATTTAATAAACTGATAACTGGCTTACTTACCTTCGCACGCAATCCAACAGATATATCATCTAATCAGATGTCGGGATACCTACAGGATCATTTTACACAATTAAATGATTAAAATCTGGATAATGAAATGATTCCTAAGACTCTACCCTGACCAATCCACGGGCCCAACTTCGGACTCGAATATCTCTCACCATACTCACTCAAATGGGGAAGTAAAAATACCCCAAGAAACTAGAATTCACCCAGATTCTAGCCATATAATTATTTTTCTAATCCGGCCCGTTACAGGGCCCAAAATCCAGCCCAAAGTCAGCCCACTGCATGGCCCAAAAGGCCTGAACCGGCCGGCCCAGCCGGCCCGGTTCAGCCTTATCTTTCTCCCGATCCCCTGTTTCACCGAACAGGGGACGGGGACATGGCCGGCGGCCAGGGCCGCCGCCGGCCAAATTGAGGGCGGCCCGGCCGCCGGTGGCCGGGCCAGAGCCGGCCGCCGCCGCGGCCGGCCGTCAAAATACCTCTCTCCCCTCAATTTCTCACTCTCTCTCTAATTCCTCCGCGCGGCACGGAAGAGTGCCGGCGGCTCGGCCGGCCACCATGGCCGGCCGGACCTCCACCGGACGCACGCCCGGTGCCGGTGGAGGCGGCAGTCCAAGCCTCGGGCCCGGCGAGGCGGCGAGCACGCCGCCGGGCCCGAACCAACCGGCGGAAGCCGGTTCGGCTTCCGCCACCGCGCGAGAGGAGGGCCAATTGGCCCTCCCTCTCCTCTCTCTCTCCACCACCACCCCGCCGGACGCCTCCCCCGGCGCCGGCGGAGTCTCCGGCCAAGTATCAGGCCCGGCGCGGCGGCGAGCACGCCGCCGGGCCTGAACCAAGGGGGACGACCGGGTTCTCTTCTCTCCCTCTCGCGATCTCTCTCTCTGTTTCTCTTACACGCTCTCTCTCTCTCATGCTGTCTTTCTCTCTCTCTCTCTCTCTCTCTCTCCTCTCGGGCACTCTCTCTCTCTCTCTTCCGGCTATCTCTCATGGCAACTCTCTCTCTCCTCTTGGGCACTATCTCTTTCTCTCCTCTCGCACTAAGAGGACTATCTCTTTCTAGCGCTAAGAGGATGGACAGAGAATTACCTGGAGGGGACGCGGACGCAAGGATGATGGAGGGAGTCCTCTTCCTCCCTATTTATTCCTCACGCGCTGCCTCTTAAAGAGACTCCGAAAACCCATTCGTTACGCGGAATTGTAAACATAATCGCCACATGAAACTGCAGGATCCTACACTAAATCTCACGAACCAGGTAATTAAGGTCTCGGAGGGTTACATTCTCCCCTCCTTATAGGTAATTAAGGTCTCGGGGTTACACAAGGCAACCTTACTAGAAGTTTGAAATGCTACTCAAGTATTCCAGTAGAGCTTGCTTGCCAGCTAAAAAGCTTGAGTCCTCTATTAAAACTTTATCCTTATAAACCTTTATAGTTTTCCCTTACAACATCAAAACACACAATCTAACCGATCGAGTAAAACCCTATAGGAATAGCTAGGACGCAGATATGTAGAATTCTGAAACTCCAGATGGATGTAAAGGCTGGCCCAATGAAAAATAGCAATGAGCCATCTCCTATGTGCCTTTTCATGACCTAATTCCTCCTAGAAATTTTGTAGCTCTGGCAGTAGCTCTAACACCTGATCTTCATGAGCGCAGCCTTCCAAACTAGAGTTCTAAATTTCCTGATCATGTGCAAAGGTTTCTCAATTGGAGGAAGTGTCAAAATAACTGATAGCCTGTAGTAGTTAAGGGAGGAAAATATAAATCCTCTAAGTATCATATATATCCCTCCAACTCTATTCAGGAAAGAATCTGTGATGTTGTCTACTTATTTCTATAAAGATAAGGAATCAAGCCCATTTCATCAAAAATATCACATCAACTTACTTTTGATCCTTTCATAAGAAAAATTCATTCTTGTGTTCAAAACAGCAGCAGCAGCAAACCTTTTAAATCCATAAGCACAGAACTCTATTCAATATCATTGTCCAGCAGCATTTCATCATATCACATCAACTTACTTTTGATCCTTTCATAAGAAAAATTCATTCTTGTGTTCAAAACAGCAGCAGCAGCAAACCTTTTAAATCCAGCACAGAACTCTATTCAGGAAATATCATTGTTGTGTTCAAAACAGCAGCAGCAGCAGCAAACCTTTTAAATCCATATCACAGAACTCTATCCAGGAAAGAATCTGTGATGTTGTCTACTTATCTCTATAAAGATAAGGAATCAAGCCCATTTCATCAAAAATATCACATCAACTTACTTTTGATCCTTTCAGAAGAAAAATTCATTCTTGTGTTCAAAACAGCAGCAGCAGCAAACCTTTTAAATCCATAAGCACAGAACTCCTTGGCATTGATATTGTTTTTGTGTTTTTATTTCAGTATAAGTTAGTGAGATACCAAATGGAGACTGATGTTAAGAATAGCATCATCACAAAATTCTGCTCCTTCTTTCTTTTATCTTAACTATTTTTTGAAAGCAATAAATCTTTTATTAACAATATCAGAAGACAAAAGAGTTTCATCAAGCATGCCACATATTGTTCAGTCTAGTTCATTTTTCTTCTTGGGTTCTAAAAGCAAAAACGGAAAGCAAAGGCTCTATCAAACAGACTACAAATTTTATAACTTTTCTGTTATCCTGGATCATATAATGCCTTTTTTTCCCCTTCTAATGAAAGGAGGCTCAGCCAGAAATTTTATTAGGATGAGTTGCAATATATATATGAAGAATTCACATAGCAGTTTCAAGAAGAATATACAAGGATAGATCACTGAAATCACCTCTTCAACAGCTAAAGGAGAAAGGTGGATCTTGTTACGGTCGGATTCGCAACCAACAACAAAGCTTTAGAATCCAATCTGGTAGAACAAAATTTCCTAGAGAGAGGAGGCTCAGGATGGAGTAGATGAAAGAAGCTCTAAGCACCATGGGATTCATTCCTCAGAAAACTTTTTCTCGGTATTTCCTTCATCTTAAAAATCGAAACTTTCATGCAGAAAACAAATAAAATAATACTCATATTTCGTTTAAGATACAAACAGATGTTCAAGAGGCGTTTTTACACAGATATCAATGATACAGCAAATATAGACAATAAAGCACAATACAAATATCAACAGCAAAATTTACGTCATTTCTTAAAACCCTAACTCGGGCACGAATGATTTTTTGTCTTCTAATGAACATCTAAAAGATCAAGATCGTACTTTCACATCAGGTACACGAAACCAAGCCTGAAATACCAAGAAATTGAAGAGAACCCAACGAAAAGACCAAGATCAATAGAACTGTCGGATTTTTTCACGGGTTGAGACTTGAGATAGATACCGAATGGTCGCCGGAGCGGTTGACGGTGGCCTTGTGCTCGGAAACGACGCCTTCTTCCACGTCGTCGTCAGACTGCTCGCCGAAGAGCTTCTGCATCATCTGATTCCTCGTCAGTTCCATGTCCCTACCCCCTCCTCCCATCCTCGTCTCTCTGGATCGCTCTTTCTCTTCCTTTCTCTTGTCTGGCTTCGTTCTCGTCGTAGCTACCGACAGTGGAGCTCTCGGCGTTTTATAGCATGGAGTGTGAGCGCTCGGTGTTTCGCGCACACGTGGAGACGGTGTTCTCTGGCGTTTGGACGCAAGGCCGCGTCACTCCGCGCTTTCAAATGGCGGGGCGCGGAGTTTACCGGATCGGAGTCGGATCCGACGAATACGATATTAATCCGAACCCAAAATATTAAATTCGAGCCGCTAATGGCTCAGGAGCCTGGAACTTTCGTGATTAAGACAGTGAATCATGAGTGGATTGGATGGATTGAGATATTTGGTGGCATCCAAAGTATTGATATCGAGCAAATTAGAAGTCCATAAAGGTTTTGTTTAATATGTTTATCAAGGACTCAGGTTTCTTTCCCGTCTTTTCTTTAATAGTATTTTCTGTTGGGGGTAAAATCGACATTGCATTAACATCCGTGCGAGACGGCTAAGGTCGGCCCCCTCCGAGCTTCCGTAGCTCGGCTCCTTCCGGGCTTCCGTAGCTCGGCCCTTTCGGGCTTCCCTAGCTCGGCCCCTTCCGGGCTTCCATAGCTCGGCCCTTCCGGGCTTCCCTAGCTCGGCTCCTCCCGGGCTTCCATAGCTCGGCCCTTCCGATCTTCCGTAGCTCGGCCCTTCCGGGCTTCCATAGCTCGGCCCTTCCGGGCTTCCCTAGCTCGGCCCTTCCCTTCTAGCTCGGCTCCTTCCGGGCTCTCGTAGCTCGCTTCCCCCCGAGTCATGCCCGGCTACGTCAAATGATCCACAATCCAATACCCACATCCGTGGAACCTGACGCGGGAGAGCCCAGGTTCACCATAACGACATCCTAGACAAGGAATCATGTCGAAACGTGGCCTAGGACCTATCATAACTCCCCCAGGCCTACTCAGCCATATCTCAGTCATTAAGAAGCTCTCCTGGCCGTCGATCCCCTAACAAACGGGATACGGATTCCAACGGCCCCACAACGGCCTGATTCTATCCACCTCCGTATCCTAACAACCTCTGAACCTTCCAGAAGGCGCTCAAGACACAGGTGACAGCCTATAACTACCACACTGGCAGATTCCCTCAGGTACGCATCTTTTTTGCACACACTAGCGCATGTGCCCCCACTCTCACTCTCACTGCTCTCTTCGGCGGCTCGTTGGTGCTCTTGCCCTCTAGAGCTCTCGATTGGCTATCCCTGGAGAGGTCTTCCGGAGAGATCCACCTCCCCATTATCTGGTTGATCGCCGATTTCTTCTCCACTGACTTGAGCGTCGGAGGGTCTTCCGTGGAGGGCCACCCCAACGCCTCCCGCGCGAGGACTTTTTGTGCAGGTCCGCCCCCTCTTTCTGGAGATCGACCGCGCCCGAGTTGGAGGACGGATCCCGGCGGCAACAGATTGGCGCTAGAGGAAGGGCCTTAAGTCCCATTAAAACTTAAAAAGAGGAGATAAGGATCTAAATCCGGAGCAGATCCTCTCTAATGGCCAACCGAAGAAGAGCAACCTCGGAAGCTCAAGATCAGGCCGCTTCCAGAGGCCTGATCCGACGAGCGGTGTAGCACCGCAACCACCACCAGTCGAAACCCCGTCACCGCCTGCCATCCCGGTGACCCAGGACCAGTTTGCTTCGCTAGTCCAGCAAGTTCAAACTCTGACCCATCTGGTTCAGGAGCGTCTCACAGCTCCTCCTGCTCCGCACTTTCATAAGGAAGCGGCAGTTTCTTCTTCACCGGCAACTTCCTCCTCCAGTCTACGCAAATCCGCGGACCCCCCGCACCGGCCTAGAGGGGACAAGCCGATCCCGCGAGGCGGTCACAATGAAGGTCCTCCCAGATCTCGGCGAGCCCGGTCTCTCTCACCGACGACCTCCCACTATGATTCGACGTCGTCTCTGCGATCTTCTCGCCCAGCTCCTCACCTGACCGACGAAGAGGAGATCCATCGTCAGATCCAGAAAATGCGACAAGAACTGGATGCCGCGAAGCAAGCCCATCCGCCCCAACCCAAGGCGGAGTAGGGCATCCCTTTCTCTAAGGGGATCATGGAGGAAGTGATTCCCTCCCATGTCAAGTTACCAGCCGTCGAACCCTATCACGGCTCTTCTGACCCGGATGACCATCTCAGTAGCTTCCGGTCGATTATGATGTTCCACGGAGCATCTGATGCAGTCCTTTGTCGCGCCTTCCCCTCCACCCTCAGAGGATCCGCCCGAACCTGGTTCAACGCTTTGAAGCCAGGTTCCATCGATTCATTCGACAAGCTGAGCCGCCTTTTTATTGGCCAGTTCGTCAGTAGCCGCCGTCACCGACGAAGATCTGACTCCCTCTCCGAAGTCAAGCAGAGAGAGGGGGAGTCCTTGAGGAATTACCTTGGCCGTTTTAACAAGGCCATGCTAGAGGTGGACCACCTTAATCATGAGGTGGCCATGTCTGCTCTGGCGGGGGGAGTTTCGAAGGAAAGCGACTTCTACATAGCTATGGAGGTCAGCTACCCCCCGGCCTCTCTGATATGATGGCCCTGGCGGACAAGTACGCTAGGGTCGAAGAATCACAGAGGGTTGCCCGCGCTGAGCAGGCAAAGAAGAAGGAGCCCAAAGTCCCCGACAGGCACCGTCCCGCCCGGCGACCAAGTCTGCCTCGCCGCCAAAGAATCCCTCCGCTGCCGCCAAGGAATCGCTCCCGGAGCCCTCCCAGGTGATTCAATCACTACACTCCGCTGACCGTGCCCCGGGCACAAATCCTTATGGAAATAGAGCGCCAGCTCCCCCGGCCGGTGCCTCTCCGAGGGAACCCGACCCGAAGAGATCCCGCCAAGTACTGTCGCTACCACAGGGAGCACGGTCACGACACTGAAGAATGCTGGCAGCTGAAGAATGAGATTGAGAGGCTGATCCGGCGGGGATGACTGAATCAGTTCAGGAGGGCGCCCGAGCCACCACAAGGAGGTTACCGCCAGCCCGAGCTCCAACAACCTCCTCCTCCACCAAATCCGCCCGTGATTGGCCGCATCAATATGATTGAAGAGGCCGGCGGGTCGAGCCCCAGGGGCGGTAGTGAAGGATCGGCGCCAAAAAAGGCAAGGACAGGCGAACTCTCCTTCTCTGACGATGATCTTTTGGGGATACAACTCCCCCATGATGACGCACTAGTTGTATCCCTTAATTTGAACAACTATGATGTAAGCCGAATCCTAGTTGATAGTGGAAGTTCGGTAAATGTTTTGTACCTCGGTGTGTTTGCCAGGATGAAATTACTCATGGAAAATCTTCGAGCCGTGGATTCCACCTTGATGGGATTCACAGGCGACGTCGTCATCCCGGAAGGGATCGTCACCTTGACGGTCCGCGCGGGAACATGGCCCCTTGTGACCATTGTTCAGACAGACTTTCTAGTGACCGACCTCAGATCCCCCTACAACGCAATATTCGGAAGGCCCGGTCTGATGTCCCTCAAGGCCGTTGTCTCCATCCCACACCTATCCATGAAGTTTCCCACCGAACGAGGAGTTGGAGTTGTTCGGGGAAGTCAGGCCATGGCTCGGCAGTGCTTTGTTACAAGCCTACAGTCTAGAATGCCAGAGGTTGATGGGCTGGATGCTCGCGAGGACTTCGCCGAACAAAGGGGAGAACCGACAGAGGAATTGGAGGAGATACCGCTGGACGAGGCTCGTCCCGACCGAACCATCAAAATCGGGTCGCTGCTCAAAGGAGAGCCTCGGCACAGATTGATCGGGTTCCTCCGAAGTAACGCTGACATCTTCGCCTGGTCCGCCTCCGACATGCCAGGGATCAGCCCGAGATTCTCGTCCATCATCTCAATGTGGACGAGATGCACAGGCCAGTTAAGCAGAAGAAGAGGAGCTTCGCCCAGAACGACAAAAGGCCATCGAGGAAGAGGTAGACAAACTCATCAAGGCCAATTTTGTCCGAGAGGTAAATTACCCGAGCTGGCTGTCAAATGTCGTCATGGTGAAAAAGTCGAACGGCAAGTGGAGAATCTGCATCGACTTCACCGACCTCAACAAAGCCTGCCCGAAGGACAGCTTCCCCCTCCCTCGGATTGACCAGCTCGTGGATGCCACCTCAGGCCACCAGATGCTGTCATTCATGGACGCCTATTCCGGCTACAATCAGATCCGAATGGCCCCTGAAGATGAAGAAAAGACCGCCTTCATAACCGACCGAGGTACTTACTGTTACCGCGTTATGCCTTTTGGTCTTAAAAATGCAGGTGCCACCTACCAGAGGCTGGTCAACAAAGTGTTCAAGGAGCAGATCGGCCGGAATATGGAGGTGTACGTGGACGACATGCTGGTTAAAAGCAAGGAGGCTTCATGACATGTTGAGGACCTCGCGGAGAGCTTCGCCACGCTGCGCAAGTACGGGATGAGACTCAACCCGACCAAATGTGCCTTCGGTGTCAACTCGGGAAAGTTTCTCGGCTTCATGGTCTCCCAGCGAGGTATCGAAGCCAACCCCCAGAAGATTCAAGCTCTCCAACAAATGGCGCCCCCGGCATCTGTTAAAGAGGTCCAGCGCCTAACCGGAGAATAGCGGCCCTAAACCGCTTCGTGGCGCGGTCGGCCGAGAGATGCCTCCCCTTCTTCAAAACTCTCCGATTGGCTAAAATCTTCCAGTGGACTCCCGAATGTCAAAGGTCATTTCAAGATCTCAAGAAGTACCTCGGCTCGCCCCCGCTCCTCAGCAGTCCAACCCCAGGAGAGACCCTATTCTTGTGCCTGGCTATTTCGGAAGGTGCAGTCTGCTCGGTGCTGATCAAGGAAGAAGGCAAAGTCCAAAAGCCGATCTACTATGTCAGCAGGCTGCTCCACGATGCGGAGACGAGGTACAGCAGAATTGAAAAGATGGTGCTGGCCTTAATTACCTCAGTTCGAAAGCTGCAGCCGTACTTCCAAGCACATTCTGTGACGGTCCTGACTGACCAACCCATCAAGGCGGTAGTCCACCGTCCTGAGACATCGGGAAGAATGACCAAATGGGCTGTCGAGCTAAGTGAGCATGACATACACTTCCAGCCTCGCCCAGCCATCAAAGCTCAGGTGCTGGCCGACTTCCTCCTCGAATGTACTATCCCGGAGGACGGTTCTACCCCAGACTCCCCCGAAGAACCAAAAGCTGGAGCCCGGTGGCTCCTCCATGTCGACGGGTCATCTAATGCCCATCGTTCCGGTGCGGGCCTGGTTCTTACCAGTCCGGAGGGAATAGCCTTTGAGTATGGCGTCCGATTCTCCTTCCCGGCCTCCAACAACGAAGCCGAGTACGAAGCCCTGTTAGTCGGTCTCCGAATCACCCGCGATTTGAAGGTGGAAAAGCTTAATGCCTTCACCGACTCTCAGCTGGTAGCCGGCCATGTACGGGGAGAGTTCGAAGCCCGGGAGCCGAACATGATTCGTATCTCCAGGAGGTAGGGAGCCTGCTTCCCCATTTTGCCGAATTCGAAATTATTCAGATTCCCAGATCCGAGAACGCCCGCGCGACCTACTCTCCCGATTGGCCACCGTGGAGATAATGGATGCCGAGCAAAAGTTCCACTTGGAGACTCTGGAAAGGCCCAGCATCGCGGAAGCCGACCGAGTAATGCAAGTTGAGGCCGAACCATCCTGGTTCGACCCTATCCTCAAATATCTCAAAGAAGGATCGCTTCCGTCCGACCGGAGAGAGGCTAGAAAACTGAAGCTGCAGGCCACTCACTACGTATTGGTTGACCACCAGCTTTACAAACGATCTTTTTCCATGCCGCTGCTCAGATGCCTTCGCCCGTCCGAAGCAGATTATGCTCTGCACGAGGTACATGAAGGGATTTGTGGCAACCATCTGGGAAGCCGGTCCCTATGCCACAAAGTGCTACGACAAGGCTACTACTGGCCGACCATGCAGAAAGACGCAGACGACCTAGTCCGAGCCTGCGACCCCTGCCAGAGGCATTCGAGCATCCAAAGGCTCCCTTCCGCCGAGCTAATTTCCATATCCTCCGCTTGGCCCTTCGCCAAATGGGGGATGGACATCCTCGGCCCATTCCCGCTTGCCACAGGACAGTGGAAATTTCTATTTGTCGCCATCGACTACTTCACCAAATGGGTCGAAGCGGAAGCGGTGGCACAAATTACCGAGGCACGGACCAGAGATTTTGTTTGGAGGTCTATCATCTGCCGATTCGGCCTCCCGCATACTATAATCACCGACAACGGTAAGTAGTTTGACAACTCTAAATTTCGCCAGTTCTGCGAGGAACATGGAATCCGTCACCACCTCACTTCGGTCGAGCACCCACAAGCCAACGGAGCGGCCGAAGTGACCAATAGGACCCTCCTTCAGGGAATCAAAGCTTGCCTCTCCAGAGCCCAAGACAGATGGGCGGAGGAGCTGCACCATGTCTTATGGGCCTACCGCACAACCCCAAGAATCCCGACAGACGAAACCCCATTCCGAATGGCTTTCGGTACAGAGGCCGTTATCCCTGTGGAAGTCGGCCTCCCATCATTGCGGGTGGAAAGCTACTCAGAGGAAGCTAGCAACGAACAACTCCGCACCAACCTTGACTTGGTGGAGGAAATTAGAGAGAAGGCCTGGATCAGAGTGGCTGCTTATCAACAAAGGGTGGCCCGTTACCATGCTTCCAGAGTCAAAGGGAAGGCCTTCCTACCCGGTGACCTTGTCCTCCGAAAGGCCTCTGTTTCCAAACCGCTGGAACAAGGAAAGCTGGCGCCGAACTGGGAGGGCCCGTACCAAATAGCGGAGATCATCGAGCCGGGAACCTACAAGCTACAAGATCTGGATGGGAAATCCATTCCCCGGACGTGGAATTCGGACAATCTCCGAAAATATTATCAATAGGGTATGTCCTCTCCAAATTTGTTTTCATATGCCTCATTATATTTTCCTGTCGGCACATTTTCCTCAATGCAAATCATTATGCACTACATCACCAAAAATTGCAAAAAGAAACAGATGCTGCTTACCAATCCTCGGCACGACCGAGCTCCTTGTCTGGACAGGAATTCTCCGAACCTTGGCAGGGCCAAGTAAAATATTCTCCGAACCTCGGCTGGGCCGAGCAATAAATTCTCCGAACCTTGGCAGGGCCAAGTAAAATATTCTCCGAACCTCGGCTGGGTCGAGTAACAAATTCTCCGAACCTTGGCAGGGCCAAGTAAAATATTCTCCGAACCTCGGCTGGGCCGAGCAACAAATTCTCTGAACCTTGGCAGGGCCAAGTAAAACATTCTCCGAACCTCGGCTGGGCCAAGAACAAATTCTCCGAACCTTGGCAGGGCCAAGTAAAATATTCTCCGAACCTCGGCTGGGCCGAGCAACAAATTCTCCGAACCTTGGCAGGGCCAAGTAAAATATTCTCGAACCTCGGCTGGGCCGAGTAACAAATTCTCTGAACCTTGGCAGGGCCAAGTAAAATATTCTCCGAACCTCGGCTGGGCCGAGCAACAAATTCTCCGAACCTTGGCAGGGCCAAGTAAAATATTCTCCGAACCTCGGCTGGGCCGAGCAACAAATTCTCCGAACCTTGGCAGGGCCAAGTAAAATATTCTTCGAACCTCGGCTGGGCCGAGCAACAATTCTCCGAACCTTGGCAGGGCCAAGTAAAACATCCTCCGAACCTCGGCTGGGCCAAGCGATGAATTCTCCGAACCTTGGCCGGGCCAAGTAAAACGTTCTCTGAACCTCAGCAAGGCTGAGTAAAAATTTCTTCAGGTTAAGACGCCGGCTGAAAGCCAAAGTGCGTAGGCCCCGATTAAGGCCGAGGGACTTCCAAATAGCCCCCGAAATTTCCACCGGTTTAAAACGAAGCACGCTGAGCAAAAACCGTTGACACACAAAAGGAAGGGCCCATTAAGCCCCGCGTAATCGGCCAAAAGCCCCGAGCAGGGCCAAGGAATGCCCCCTCTGCTACTAAAATCTTTGGTAACGCCCCTATAACCCATCGATCAAAGCATCTACTTCGACGCGTGAACCAGTGGAGCCACGCCGACTCCCTAACTATTACGCGAATGACATGTTTAAAAGCAGAAGACTCTTGAAAAAGAAAGATTATCTGAACATAGCCTCTTTGTATTAATCCGAAAAGAGGGGAGCACACGAAAAGAGAGGCAAGAAAAGCGGAAGCACAAAACGAAAATAGCCGAGGCCCTAAGTCAGGGGTCGGAGTCGCTTCCGGACGCCAGCAGACCCTCCAAGCGCTCGGTGAGATCAGCCACCTGCTGGCGAAGCGATTCGACCTCCTCCCTCTGCCGGTCTATCACCCGGCGCAGGGCCTCTGCCTCCTTGGTCGTGACGTCCATGTACTCCTCTACGACCCTCACAAGCTGCTGGTTGCTCGCGAGGGCCGACGCCAGGCCCAGTCCGTCGACAGTGACGGTGGTACGCCTCCTCTCCAAGTGAAGTAAGCCATTGAGAGACGCGTGCAATTCTCCTGAGGATCGCCCTCGAGAGGCCATGATCCAATATTTCTTTGAGACCTGAACCAAGGGATAACCGAGACCACGCCCCTCGGTCATATTTATACTCTGGGCAGATATCTCAATCGGTCACACCATAGTCACCGACCTATAAGAATTTGCCACGTGTCGTCGCTTCAATGCCTGCAGAATCCGAAGCGTCGCACCCCATCCCGAGCGAGATCGATAAGCGCGAACTGACTGATCGGGAATTCCCCCGAACAGACTACCTTCCGATCTGCCGCCCCCAGTAATAAATGCTCACGACATTTCCCCAAGCTCCTTTTTTCGGGAAGAGCAGAGGGGAGAGATCCGGCGTCTGGCCAATGACTTGTCCCTCGGGAAGGGTTACGTCATACCGCTCGTTCCGCCCAGATGCCCCCTCACCGAGCGTCATAGAGATCTTACACTACGGCTCATAGTGGCAGCTAAGTCATTTCTCCGAGCCCCGAGCCTTCGAACCTTGGCAGGGCCAAGTAAAACTTCTCCGAACCTCGGCTGGGCCGAGCTACAACCTCTCCGAACCTCGGCCGGGCCGGCTACAAGTTCTCCGAATCTCGGCTGGTCCAAGCGACAATTTCCCGAACCTTGGCAGGGCCAAGTAAAACATTCTCCGAACCTTGGCAGGGCCAAGTATAGCATTCTCCGAACCTCGACGGGGCCGAGCAACAGTTTCTCCGAACCTTGGCGGGGCCAAGTGAAACATTCTCCGAACCTCGGCTGGGTCGAGCTACAAGTTCTGCAAACCTCGGTGAAGCCAAGCGCTAAACTTCGGCAAGGCCGACCCACGAACATTCGAGCTCTGATAAGAGCGAAGCAAAAATTCCAAGCTTCGGACCGAAGTAGGGAGCGCATTTCTCCGAACGGTCCCTAGACCGTCGCTTACGAACCTCAGTTAGTTCGGATAGTACGGGATCCTCGTCTAAGGACGAGCGAGACGCCTTCGTACCCCACGAAGAACAACAACAGCAAAATCGGCACAAAAAGATAAAGATTGAGAAACTAAACGGAACTCTCTTTTTTATTGCCGATCAGGATCAGTTACAAATGCCTTAGAGGCGTTACAAGAGCATTGAAATACATAAAATAAAGACGAGTACAAAACTCGGGCAACTGCTCCAAAGCAGACGTAGGCAACCGTGGTGCTCCGGCATCCGACCGCCGAACCAGATAAGTCGCATCCAGTCAGCTCGAGCTGATAATAGCCGGGCGGCATGGACCAATAGTTGCGACCAGCTTCAGTCAATAATGATATCTCGGTGACCCAACCGAGATATCTGGATGGCCATCCCAGACCACCCAACCGAGGGACCCCTCGGCGAGCAGGTAGGGAGCCAGCGGACCCTGGCGTCGGAACGCTCTCCCAAACCGAGTGTGTACCGCCACACCTTACCAAGTCTCAAGGACAAGGGGTCGGCGGGCGGCACACTTTCACCCCCTCCCCATGTGGTAAAAGATTCCCCAGGCAGCCGAGCCCAGGAATCCAAACCAGGGGAGGAGGCAAAATTCACACAACCCATGGGAGGTCCACGTGCACTTCCTACCATGCGTCTCCGAAGGAGAACCACAAAGGTCACACTGGAAGAGTATATGTGCGCTCTCCGTGTGACCTCTGCGCCCTCTATGTGCGCTCTCCATATGATCTCCGGGACTCATCCCCTAAGGGCGAGCCATCCTTCGGCAGCTCCTTCATCGCCCCAACTATCCGGAGGCAGAAGGCTTGCAAGAGAAAAGCTCAGTCCTCCCACTCCCGACAACAGAGAAACAAGCATGATGAAAGCTCTAGTGGAAAAGAAATTTTTGGGGATGACCAAACATGACCCCCATTTTCCCCCTTTTTATAGGCAAAATGAACCGGGGAAAAGCTACCCAAGCTGGAAGCCCCGAGATTCAAACATCTGGCCCATGCCACCACGTGGCCCCTCAGGATAGACGCGACGCCCTACTGCGCGCCAATCCCACCGCCTGAGTTGTGACGTATACGGAGATCTCCTCCTGATCCCGAATCATGGTCATTAAATGCAGGAGATCATCCACTAGCACTTCAAAACTGGCAGGTTCAGGAGATCGTCCTTCGAAAATAACGTCCTCCAATGGTAAGCGGCTGCGTACGCAGCACGATGAAACGACCTGCATGGGAAAAGGGCACCTTCCGGAAAGCTTTAAGTGCAACTTTATGTTCTCCACAGCGCCGTACCACCGATTTTGGTAAAACAAAAACCGATTCGCCTGCAAAACAGCAGGGCACTGACAGAATAGCAAAAAGCACAAAAACCTACCTTACTCGTTGGCCCCAGCCGACCTATCTTTGCTTGTCGGCCCTAGCCGACCTATTTTGCTTGTCGGTCCCAGCCGACCTATCTTGCCCGTCGGCCCAGCCGACCTATTTTGCTTGTCGGCCCCAGCCGACCTATTTTGCTTGTCGGCCCTAGCCGACCTATCTTGCTTGTCGGCCCTAGACCTATCTTTGCCCGTCGGCCCCAGCCGACCTATCTTGCTTGCCCTAGCCGACCCATCTTTGCCCGTCGGCCCCAGCCGACCTATTTTGCTCGTCGACCCTAGCCGGCCTATCTTGCTTGCCGGCCCTAGCCGATCTATCTTGCTCGTCGGCCCTAGCCGACCTATCTTGATTGTCGGCCCAAGCCGACCTACTTTGCCGATCGGTCTTAACCGTCCAGCTTTGTTTCTTGAGCCTTAACTAAGACGTGAGCCGAGCCGGATCACCTGTCGGTTCGCCGGTCAAGGCTATCGCCCCGCCTTGGGTTGAGCCAATGCACTCCCTCAATCCCGAACAAAACTGACCAAACAACATCAGCGAGCCATAAGTTGCTCACGATTGGGGCAAAACCAGGCGGCAACAGGGCCATACAAAGAAGAACACTTAAATAAAAATAAAGGTTTCATTCGTTAAAAAGCGTCGGTCAGACTTTCAAGAAACAAAGTGCAGGAGTGGCCTCAAAGAGCCGGGAACCACATCGGTTTTGGAGGAGCTCTCGGTTACATCCACAGAGGTGTGACTGGACTCGCCTTTTCTAATACCTTTGCCCCTTCAGCGGCAATTTGCGACCGTCCCTCAGAAGCTGCGGCTTCGCCGGGACCCGGGACAGCACCAGGATCAGTGTCGGAGATGTCGACATATTCGTCCTCTTCTTCTCCTTCGGACTCACCGTCATCAGGAGTTTCAGCGTCCAGAAAAGAGAGATCCCATTCTGGATGCTCGCTGGATATCTTCTTTTGCATTCCTGCAGCCCAAGTTGGAAGGCGTCAACGCCGATAGCATCCTGCCTCCCCTTGAGTATGACGAGCTGCATATTAGCCTCGGCAGCCTGCTTCTCAGCCTCCACGACTTGAGCCTGCAGAATGATATTTTGCTCCTCGAACTCGCCGGCCTGCGTCTCGGATTCTGAGCTCTTGTTGCGGTTGGACACAAGCTCGCCTTGAAGAGCCCGAATCTCCAACTCCAACTTCGCCATCTGAAAAAAGCCAAAGTCAGTCGGCATCACAAGTGACCAGTAGAAGAAGCTAAAAAGGGGGGGGGGGGGGGGAGGAAAAATGAGATCGTACCTCCTCCTCTCGTCTAGCCAACCTCTTGGCTAACTCCTCAGCCTCACCCCTGGCTCTTGTTCTGTCGGCCCCGACCAGCTCGACTCTCTCCTGCAGATTGTTGATCCTCGACTGCTTGGCTCCAATTTCCTCTCGGGCTTGGGATAACTCGTTGCTCACCCGAGCTATTGTCCCTTGGTGCCACTTAGCGCCCTCCCTCAAGTGAGTTATTTCGCCATCGCGCTTGTCACGCCCCAGACCCAAAATTTTGAGCTAGGGTGACAACCCGCCGCGTGCCGGGCACGCAAGGCATCCCGAAACATGACACTGAGTTCAAGAAAAGCATCAACCTATATATCATTCAAGTCCATGACTTTAATACAATCCATAACTAGAAATTTGGGCTACAAGCCCTACACATAAGCATTACTGGGGTTACATCGACATATGAATCCACTTTATTTTAAATAGAAGCTCCAACGAACCTATAGTTCCTTATACACCACAATAACATAGTCTGGGCATCAAGCCCTACACATAAATACACTGGCATAGCAATAAGATAAAATCTATATTTTATTTGAGTTGATGTCCATCACTCCAACATGTTATTCTCAAATCTCATGGTCCTGTAGCAAAAACATTATAATATTTTTGTGAGATTACACTCAGTAAGTAAACCATGTTATGCAGTCCAATCATAGCATAGCAATCAATAAGCATATAAATGATCTGCATGCATAAACATTTCACAAATACTCAAACATGCAATGTAGGTAAACCCATCGTTGTTATATTATATCATATGTGTCCCACGGCCCTGCAATGCCCCATAACAAAGGAGAGCCGCGGCGGCACATATAAATATAATTCATTCTTTTGCATTCACAATCACTCCATTATGAAATGTAAGTATTATATCATGCGTGTCCCACGGCCCTGCAATGCCTCATCTGAGCACATCCTCTAGATGTGTATGGCCATAGCAAAGGAGAACCGCGGCGGCACTTATGAATATAATACCAATCATTTGCATCCATAATTGCTCAATTATACTTTATAAGTAAACCCACTGTTTATACTCTCAATGGTAACTGTAAATGTGACCCACGGCCCTGCAATATCTCAATAGTGTACCAGCCAGCATTCCCTTAAAGCATCCCCCTACTGAAAGGTCAAGATACCAGGGTCACGCCAATAATGTATCAACAAGCATTCCCTAGAAGTATCCCCCTACTAAAAGGTCAAGATACCTAGGGTCACGCCAATAATGTATCAACAAGCATTCCCTAGAAGTATCCCCCCTACTGAAAGGTCAAGATACCTAGGGTCACGCCAATAATGTATCAACAAGCATTCCCTAGAAGTATCCCCCCCTACTGAAAGGTCAAGATACCTAGGGTCACGCCAATAATGTATCAACAAGCATTCCCTAGAAGTATCCCCCTACTAAAAGGTCAAGATACCTAGGGTCACGCCAATAATGTATCAACAAGCATTCCCTAGAAGTATCCCCCTACTAAAGGTCAAGATACCTAGGGTCACGCCAATAATGTATCAACAAGCATTCCCTAGAAGTATCCCCCTACTAAAAGGTCAAGATACCTAGGGTCACGCCAATAATGTATCAACAAGCATTCCCTAGAAGTATCCCCCCTACTGAAAGGTCAAGATACCTAGGGTCACGCCATGTCGAAATCCACCAGAACACGTCCTCTAGACGTGTGTGTGGTATGACAGGATAAAGGAGAGCCGTGGCGACACATAACAGTACCTCACATCACATCAATACATCAATACATCAATCATGTAGTAAAACAGTGGATTATACTTACTGAACAATTGCATGTAATATATCACATCAATATCATAATAACTGCATCTCTCATGCATAGCAACTGCATCTCTCATGCATAGCAACTGCATCTCTCATGCATAGCAACAGCATCTCACATGCATAATAACAGCATCTCACATGCATAATAACTGCATCTCGCATGCATAGCATCCACACATGAAATCATAGTATTCAGCATCTCACATGCATAATAACTGCATCTCACATGCATAGCATCCACACATGAAATCATAGTATTCATCTACTTACACAATTAGCCAATAACAATTCACAATTTAACTACGCATATCCTGAAATAACTTATTTAATAAACTGATAACTGGCTTACTTACCTTCGCACGCAATCCAACAGATATATCATCTAATCAGATGTCGGGATACCTACAGGATCATTTTACACAATTAAATGATTAAAATCTGGATAATGAAATGATTCCTAAGACTCTACCCTGACCAATCCACGGCCCAACTTCGGACTCGAATATCTCTCACCATACTCACTCAAATGGGGAAGTAAAAATACCCCAAGAAACTAGAATTCACCCAGATTCTAGCCATATAAAAGTTACGCTAATCCCGGCCCGTTACAGGGCCCAAAAATCAGTCCAAACATCAGCTCTCAGCACGGCCCAAAAGGCCTGAACCGGCCGGCCCAGCCGGCCCGGTTCAGCCTTATCTTTCTCCCGATCCCCTGTTTCACCGAACAGGGGACGGGGACATGGCCGGCGGCCAGGGCCGCCGCCGGCCAAATTGAGGGCGGCCCGGCCGCCGGTGGCCGGGCCAGAGCCGGCCGCCGCCGCGGCCGACCGTCAAAATACCTCTCCCCCTCAATTTCTCACTCTCTCTCTAATTCCTCCGCGCGGCACGGAAGAGTGCCGGCGGCTCGGCCGGCCACCATGGCCGGCCGGACCTCCACCGGACGCACGCCCGGTGCCGGTGGAGGCGGCAGTCCAAGCCTCGGGCCCGGCGAGGCGGCGAGCACGCCGCCGGGCCCGAACCAACCGGCGGAAGCCGGTTCGGCTTCCGCCACCGCGCGAGAGGAGGGCCAATTGGCCCTCCCTCTCTCTCTCTCCACCACCACCCGCCGGACGCCTCCCCCGGCGCCGGCGGAGTCTCCGGCCAAGTATCAGGCCCGGCGCGGCGGCGAGCACGCCGCCGGGCCTGAACCAAGGGGGACGACCGGGTTCTCTTCTCTCCCTCTCGCGATCTCTCTCTCTGTTTCTCTTACACGCTCTCTCTCTCTCTCATGCTGTCTTTCTCTCTCTCTCTCTCTCTCTCTCCTCTCGGGCACTCTCTCTCTCTCTCTTCCGGCTATCTCTCATGGCAACTCTCTCTCTCCTCTTGGGCACTATCTCTCTCTCTCCTCTCGCACTAAGAGGACTATCTCTCTCTAGCGCTAAGAGGATGGACAGAGAATTACCTGGAGGGGACGCGGACGCAAGGATGATGGAGGGAGTCCTCTTCCTCCCTATTTATTCCTCACGCGCTGCCTCTTAAAGAGACTCCGAAACCCATTCGTTACGCGGAATTGTAAACATAATCGCCACATGAAACTGCAGGATCCTACACTAAATCTCACGAACCAGGTAATTAAGGTCTCGGAGGGTTACATTCTCCCCTCCTTATAGGTAATTAAGGTCTCGGGGGTTACATTCTCCCCTCCTTATAAAAATTTCGGCCTCGAAATTGGTATACTATAAATCTCCAAAGTCAACAATCTTAAATAGATAATTCACCTTCAATTAATTATGGATACTTCGATTAAATTTCATCCTCCAGCTCCCAAGAAGCCTCCCTCTCATAGTGATTATTTCACTGAACTTTGACATACGGAATGGTATGCCGCCTTAGAATCTGATCCTTGCGGTCCACAATGTGCACAAGATAATCTTCATAAGTCAATTCTTTCTTAAGCTAAATTGGTTCAAGTTATAACACATAACGGGGTTTGCAATATACTTCCTCTGTCATAAAGATATGAAACACATTGAACACTACAAAGAGTAATGAAAGCAGTACTAAGCTATAAGACACTTCCTTATCTTGATCAAAGTTTCAAATGACCCAATTTTTGTGGCTCAGGTCACCTCTAACACAGACCTCATAACATCATTGGTTAGCAAAGTTTCCTAATGATCTTTAACCTGAAATTTCAAATCTTTCTTTTGATCATTAACATAACTTTTCTATTAACTTTGAGCTACAAATGATACTTTTCATAGCTGTTAAACAAACTCAGTCCAAAATTGTCGCTCTCACATCATCTCAATATGAAGGAAATCTATACCTTATATTGTAGACAATTGAAATGAATCCATTTGAATATTGGCTTGGTAATAAATAAGCAATTTCATTAAGGGTAAGAACAATACCTAGCACCTCTTAAATTCATTACTCACAGTATAACATCTAAATCTTATTGGTTTCTATAGTTGTCTATTACATGTATAATGTCTTCCATGTTTAAGGTTAGCAACATATCAGGTACTCTCGATTCCTTAATAAGACAGTTTGAAATTCTCATGAATTAGATATAAGATAATTTTCTTTCAATGCTCTCTCAACTCTTGAATAGTTGAATGTACCATTAATCATTACGACACTTATATCAATCATATATATACTTGGTTTCACTCTTGAATACTTCAATCTAACACTAATGAACATCATGCCAATCATTTAAGATATCTTTCATAATTATGTAATTAAAATTCATTTTCTTTGAATAGATATGCCACTCATGGCTGATCAAAATATGTAATTAACTATTCCATTCCCAAAATCATCAATTCATCCTATAACCAGCAGATGAGTTATAATCTTACAATCAATAATGTANAGCAAAACATGAACCACTTTGTGTTGCCATAAGGATCTTTAGCCCTTGATCGTGAGATCAAATTCTAAATGAGCACTTGCTCTGATACCAATTGTTGGCCCAGATGGCAACCCAAGGGGGGGGGTGAATTGGGTTCTTAAAAATTTAAGACTTTTTAAAATGATTTTATCAAGATGTGCAAGAGAGATTAACTAAAACAATACAAGCAAATAACAAGAGATATAGAGAGAGAGAAAATAACACGGCAAACACAAAATTTTATAGTGGTTCGGTGCAACCAACACCTACGTCCACTCCCAAGATTCACTTGGGTCCACACTATAATCTCCTAGATTACAGCCGAGTTGTTTTACAAGCTCACAACTCAAACTTGTTGTTTTCCGGGATCACAACGAACCCAGCTGGTTTTGCGGGCTTACCAGCACAAAACCCTACACGTTGTTTTTCACTCGGTTTTCACATCACAACGAACCCAACACAAGCACTCCGGCTTGCAACGAGGTAAACTACCTCCACTGATTCAATCCACTGATTGAATCAGTAACCAAGTGAAATCAAAGTATTTGTAACAAAATGCTCCTTCTTGAGCAGATATACAAATTTAAGAATAAATAAAAACTAGGGTTAGAAAGCCTGATGGTTTTTGATGATTGCAGCGATGGCTTTCTCCCTTTCTCCTTGAAAAGTTGAATCGATGCCTCAGCAAGATTCCTCAATCGTTGAAAAGCTTTGGAGAATGTGTTGCCTCTTTTTGAACTTGGGAATGGCTGAAGATTTTGCACGTTGGATTGCTTTTGCCTTCCTCTTGAGCTTTGAGAGTGATTAATGATGCACACGAATCTCTCTCTCAAATGCAAAGATTGAATCTCTCCTTGAATCAAATGATTCTACAATACTCTCAGTTTTCCCTTTTTTTGATATTCAATAGGCTCTCTATTTTTCTCTCTTGCTCTTCTATTTTTCTCTTCTTTCTTTCTATTTGAATCTGGCTCTCTATTTATAGATCCTGAAAAGATATAGCCGTTAGACACAGTAAAATATAGCCGTTATTCAAAATATTACCGTTGGTGCTGATGTGTCAACTCAAAAATTATCGCCCAGATTCCGGAGTCGGCTCGAGTACTGTGCGAGTCGGCTCGAACACGCGAATCCAGAAACGCACCAAAAAGTGAATCTTCAGGGGTCGACTCGCGAAAAGCTGGGAGTCGACTCGTGACTTTCAGGGGTCGACTCGCGAAAAGCTGGGAGTCGACTCGAGAGGCACTCAAAAATGAGTCTTTCTGCCGTCTGAGCGAGTCGGCTCGAGAAGGTTCAGGGGTCGACTCTTGAAAACTCAAGTGTCGACTCGAGACAGAAAATCAGGGAGTCGACTCGGAAACTCTCGAGTCGGCTCGGGACTGATACAAAAATCAGAAAACATTCTGATTTGCTTTGAAAATCATCCCAACCAATTTTGAAATATAATATGACTTGAATAATGTTGATTTAACAGTAATGCTCAATTTCAAAACATTTTCATTAATTCATTGATCTTTAAAAGAGTGGTATAGAAATCATTTTTGAATTCATAAGTATAGCTCACTGAAACATATATTCAATTGAAAGAAAACTCATTACACATTAACAGTTCATAGTTTCCAATTTGAAATTGCTCATAGTAAGAATATTTCATTGATTGACTTAACATGTTCATAGCCTTTTAGAAAGTAAAGTAATGTCTTTTGGAAATCATCAAAATCAATAGTTGGGGCAATTATGTTTCAATAATTTCTCAACAATTGAGAGTATAAATAGTGGGTTTACTTACATTGCATGTTTGAGTATTTGTGGAATGTTTAAGCATGCAAATCATTTATATGCTTATAGATTGTTATGCTATGATTTGACTGTATAACGTGGCTTACTTATTGAGTGTAAGCTCATAAAAATCTTACAATGTTTTTGTCAGAGCCACGAGATTGAAGATGGATGGTTGGGGTGATGGATCTTCTATTAAATAAATCAAGACCCATTATTTTGTTGTAACCCCAGTATTGCTTATGTGTAGGGCTTGATGCCCAAACTTTATTATTGTGGTGTGTAAGGGTTTGTAACCCAAAATTTTTAGTATTCAGTGGTGAATTTGGCTTGATGATATATATAGTGGTGTTATATGTTAAAAATTTTGTGACGCCTTGCGTGCCCGGCACGCGGCGGGTTGTCACCCTAGCCCGATATTTGGGTCTGGGGCGTGACAGCTTTAGTGGTATCAGAGCTCGGTTATGACCCTAGGGACACAGACATATTGATATGATAACACGTAGAGAACATATTTTGATGACATTATACTTAGAGACACCTGACACTTTAGCTTATGATGATATTAACCACATCTAATTTAACAGGAAATAGTTATGGCTCACCGTACTAGGAGCCAACAATATGAGGAGGTCTCTCTGGCCGGTAATGCTGATCAGCCGGTGGGTCAAGGAACTACTGGAGGTACGACCCTTGCCAACCGAGTAGGAACTGAGCACCAGCGATTCTAGTCCGAGATGCTTCAAGCTCTCTCGGGTATGGCACAGTCTATGCAGGACATGCAGCATCAGATCCAGCAGGCTTTGACCACTCAGTCTGCACCCCCTTCTGCTCTGACTCAGCCTACCCTTCCTGTTCCGCAGCTACAGCCAACCTTACCCACTCAATCAGCACCGCCGACCCAGTCTGCTTTATCTCAATCCTGGGTGGGGAACGGCAGCAGCTTTGCAGATTTCAAGAAGTTTGCCCCTGCTCCTTTCTCTGGTTCAAGCAACCCTATTGATGCTGAGAGATGGGTGCGAGATATGGAGTAGGCTTTTATGGCCCATGGTAGTCAGGAGATGGAGAGGATCAGATTTGCTACTTATCTTCTCCAAGGAGAGGCTTATGACTGGTGGTTAGTAGAGGAGCAGCGTCGGGGTGGTCAGACTATTTCTTGGGAACAGTTTAAGGAGGCATTCTTCGACAAGTATTTTCCCAGGAGTATGCAGAGGCGGATGGAATCAGAATTTCTTAAGTTGGAGCAAAGGAATCTTTCGGTGGCCCAATATGAAGCTGAATTCACCAGGTTGGCCCGTTTTTCTCCAAGCATAGTATCTAACGAGATGGCCAAGATCACCCGATTCACGGAGGGACTTCGACCCAGGCTGATGCAGGCGGTCAATGCATTTGAGCTTCACACCTACAGTGCCGTGGTAAATAAGGCCTTAGTAATTGAGAGAGATATGAATACGGTTCAGAGGGATTGGGAGCAGCAGAAGAAGAGGAAAGGGCATAATTCTAGCCAGCCCCCAGCTCATGCCAAGAAGAGAGGTGCACCCCAGGCCCCAGGAGGACAACCGAATAGAGAGACTCGCTGCTTTCGCTGTGGGAATTTCCACCCGGGGAGACCTTGCCGTGGAGTGTCTGGTGCCTGTTTCTCCTGTGGAAAGACTGGCCATAAGATAGCCACATGTCCCCTTCGAAAGAACCAGCAGCCATCTTCCAGTCAAGGGATGAGTCAGCAGCAGCAGCAACCACCGAGGACTCAGGGAAGGGTCTTTGCTCTCACTCAGCAGGATGCTGCCACTTCTAATTCTGTGGTGATAGGTATATCAATATTTCACATCTAGCATTACATTCTTATCCTGTGCAATGCATTAATAATTAGTTGGACATTATATTCGTATTGTTAAAATGAAATTTCATTTACGTCCAGGAATGATTAAGATAGGCAATGATTATGCTCAGACTCTAATTGATCCGGGTGCCACGCATTCGTTTATATCTGACACCTACCTTGGCAAGAATGCATCATTGACATCTGAACCTCTAGACCATGAATTACACATTGCCTTTCCAAATGGTGATACTATGAAAGTTGATACTGTATGCAAATCCTGCTTGATTATCATTGAGGATAGGAAGCTGAATGCCAATCTTATTATCCTTCCACTGAAATTCATTGATGTTATCCTTGGCATGGATTGGTTAGCTTCCTATCATGCTTCTGTAGACTATTTCAGGAAGATCGTCAACTTCAAAATTCCTTGTCAGCCCGAATTTAGTTTTACTGGTGGCCAGAAATTTCTAGCCTCAGTGTTTATTTCGGCACTACAGGCTGAAAAGTATCTGAGGAGTGGTGGCCAAGGATTTCTTGCTGTTATTAATGATCTTCAAAAGAAAGAGGCCAAGTTGAAGGATATTCCTATAGCTAGAGAATTCCCTGATGTCTTTCCGGATGAATTATCGGAGTTGCCCCCTGACCGGAAGGTTGAGTTCTCCATTGATTTGATTCCTGGAACTGGACCTATATCCAAGGCCCCTTATCGTATGGCCCCGGCTGAGCTAAAAGAGTTGAAGGACCAATTGCAGGAACTCCTAGATCGGGGATTTATCAGGCCTAGTGCTTCTCCTTGGGGTGCTCCAGTTCTATTTGTTAAGAAGAAGGATGGCAGTCTTCGACTATGCATTGATTACCGGGAAATCAACAAGGTGACAGTGCGAAATAAGTACCCTTTGCCGAGGATTGATAACTTGTTTGACCAACTTCAAGGAGCCCGGGTATTCTCTAAGATTGATCTCAGGTCAGGTTATCATCAGCTTAAAGTCAAGGATGGGGATGTGCCTAAGACAGCTTTCAGAACTAGATATGGCCATTATGAGTTTTTGGTGATGCCGTTTGGGTTGACCAATGCCCCGGCAGCGTTCATGGATTTGATGAACAGAATATTTAGGCCATACTTGGATCAGTTTGTGGTTGTATTTATTGATGATATTTTGATCTATTCCAAGAGTCTCAGGGAGCATGAGGACCACTTGAGGATTGTGCTTCAGACTCTTCAGGAGAAGAAGCTTTATGCCAAGCTGCAGAAGTGTGAGTTTTGGTTGGACCAAGTAGTTTCTTGGGTCACGTAATTTCTGTGGATGGCATCTCTGTGGACCCGAAGAAGATTGAAGCTATTATTAGCTGGAGCCGACCTTCCAATGTGACTGAAGTCAGAAGCTTCTTGGGGCTAGCCGGGTATTATCGAAAATTTGTGGAAGACTTCTCTCGCATCGCTCTACCCCTAACTTGTTTAACCCAGAAACGAGTGAAGTTTGACTGGTCAGAGGAGTGTGAAGAAAGTTTTCAGGAGTTAAAGCAGCGCTTGGTGTCAGCTCCTATCCTTGTTCTTCCGATAGGATCTAAGGGTTTTACACTTTATACTGATGTCTCTCGGAAAGGATTGGGATGTGTCCTAATGCAGAATGGAAAGGTGATAGCCTATGCTTCTAGACAGCTGAAGCCTTATGAGCAGAATTATCCTACTCATGATCTGGAATTAGCTGCGGTGATTTTTGCTTTGAAGATTTGGCGGCATTATCTCTATGGGGTGTCCTGTGATGTGTATACAGACCATAAGAGTCTAAAATATATCTTCACACAGAAGGAGCTTAATTTGAGGCAGAGGAGGTGGTTGGAACTTCTGAAGGACCTCGAGAGGTGGGAGATTGGACTGAGAGTACAGCAGTCTGATGGACTTGTTGCTGCACTTATTCTTCAGCCGACTCTTGTTGACAGAATTAAGTCCTCCCAGATGGAAGATCCAGATTTTCAAAGAATTAAAGTTGCTGTTCAGTCAGGAGATCATAGTGGATTTTATGTAATGGATGATGGATCCCTGAGATTTGAGATTTGAAGGCAGACTTTGTGTACCTAGTAATGAGGAGTTGAAAGCCGAGATTTTGAAGGAGGCTCACTACTCTCCCTATACTGTGCATCCTGGTGGTACTAAAATGTATAGAGACTTAAAGGAGAATTTTTGGTGGAAAGGGATGAAGAGGGATATTGCTCAGTTTGTGGCCAAGTGCTTAGTATGTCAGCGGGTGAAAGCCGAGCATCAAAAACCCGCGGGACCTCTTCAATCTTTGATGATTCCTCAGTGGAAATGGAAAAAGATTACTATGGATTTTGTGACTGGTCTGCCCAAAACTCCCAGGAGTAATGATGCTGTTTGGGTTATTGTGGACAGACTGACAAAGTTAGCTCATTTCCTACCTTTCAGAGTTGGAGTCTCGAGTGACAGATTGGCTAGCTTGTATTTGGAGCAGATTGTGAGACTCCATGGTGTTCCTGTCTCTATTGTATCTGACCGGGATACCAGATTTGTATCACAGTTTTGGAAGAGTCTTCATAAAGCCTTGGGGACCAAATTG